>JAGDQP010004323.1:61588-86106 GCA_022664845.1 Lepisma saccharinum
TAAGGTGAATCAAACATGGCTGGAAACGAATGTGCCGGACTTCATTGGTGCCAGTGATTGGCCCTTGGTCAGTCCAGATCTCAATCCGCTAGACTATACCTTGTGGTCTCGATTAAAGGCCATGGCTTGTACCAAACGCCACCCCAATTTGGAGTCTCTCAAACGTGCCCTCATCAAAGCAGTGGACACTTTTCCAATGGACTATGTGCGTACAGCCATTGATGACTGGCCACACCGTTTAAGGGTTTGTGTCAAAGCGCATGGTAGTAATTTTGAGTAACTTCTGCACATTTTGTATCTGTGGTGTATGCACTTCTTGCAAGTAAATTTAGTTCTCTGGATCTGCTGTCCATTGGCTGGAACAATTGTACTGATTGTTCCAGCCAATGGGAAGGATGCTTGATCGGGCGTCCCTGATTGGCTGCTTGTTTCGGCCAATGAGGGAGCAGGTAGATTATTGGGCTTGTATTTATATGTGTGTAATTTTTTGTACAGACTCAGTGTATGTCTGATGAGGATCTTGGCTAGAAGGTCGAAACGTTACATGTAATTTATTTTTTACGAATAATATAGTCTTGTTCAGCAGTTCAGTGTTTTTTTATCTTAATTGCAAGACGTGCAACTATGTTTTGTTGTCAGTTTGAAATGGGCCCAAAGCTGAAAAGGGCTGTGGAGAAGTGGAAGAACAATAGAAGAAAAGAAATCAACATGGAGCAGCAAGTGAGTTTTTTTGCAGAAGTGTAGGGAAGAGAAAATTATACCCAGAAGCATGAGAATCCAGTTGAAGAGAATAGAGGGACAGTCAGCTAGATTAAGGACGCTTATAAGGAGGGCAGAAATGGAAAACGTGAGGAGTTTGGCAGTTGGTTTGAAGAAGAGGCTTAACGTGAGTAAGAAATTCACACAGATATTACAAGTAAAATGTTTAGATTTAGCATCGATATTTGTGAAAGACTGATTAGTGAAATATTTGAGACAATGGGAAGTGTCTTTCAGTAGTAAAGTAGAACAGAGGCTTGGAAAGAAACTAATGGCATTGGGGTTGAGTGATAAGAAGAAAGAAAAAGTAGTGGTGATAGGGGACATACAAGTGTCAGAAAAAGAGAAGAGTTTTCTTTCTTTAGGTTGTAAGTTTAAAGTGAAGGACAGGGATATAAGAGTTGATGACATGGTGTATTCTATAGAGGAGGCGTTGATAGAGGTTAAAGAGGAAGAAAACAGAGATAGATTGAGAAGGAAGGCGATGTCGTTGGTAAAGAAGGAAGTTCACAGAAGAACTACGAATTCAATGAAAGAAGAAAGAAGAGGTTACGAGAGAATTAAGAAAAGGAAGGACATAGTGATAGAGAGAGCTGATAAAGGAGGGGCAACAGTGGTAATGATAAAGTGTGGTATGATGACAAGGTTAAGGAGTTAGTCGATGGTCAGTACGAGTTAGTGGATAAGAAGAAAGAAGAGATCATACAAGAGATAAAGGAAGTAAGTAAGAAGAAGGGGCTAAAGAAGTGGTTAAATGAATATGGAAGAGTGCCGGTGTTAAAATGTTTTCCAAAAATACACAAAAAGGAAGTGAAGTTAAGGCCAGTGATGGATTGTAAGAACAATTATTTTGAACCATTGGAAAGTGAATTGAAAACAGTGTTAGAGTGGGTGAGAGACAGACAAGAAACATTGGCAGTGAAAGATTAAAGAGAGGTAATTGACTACATAAGTAAAGTTGTAATTGAAAATGAGTGTATTTTATTTAATTTGGATGTTAAAGCTATGTTTCCAAGTTTAAAGAGGGTTGCTATACTTGATATTGTTAAGGGTGCCATGGGGGAAGAAGGGGTGAAAGGTTGGAAATGGGAGAAAGTTAGGAAAGCTCTCAACTTAATTTGGGATTTTGGTTTTTGCAAAGTGAAGAATGACATATATAGAATTAAGGAAGGTTTAAGTATAGGGTCTAAGATTAGTCCTGTGTTATCTGATATCATTATGAATGTATGGGAGAGGAAGGTGGTAGAGAAGGGAAAAGGGAAGATTAAGTATTTATGTAGATACGTTGATGATTGTTTTGGGATATAGGAAGGCTCTAAAGAAGAATTGATAGAGTTTGTAGAAGGCATTGAGAATAAAGAAAAAGGAATAGAGTTAGAGCTGGAGATAGAGATAGAGAAGGGAGGTAGCTTATGTTATCTTGATATTTTAATGAGTAAAGAAGGGAGGAGACTTAAAACTCAATGGTATCAAAAAGAATGCAATGCTCGTATTTATTGTAGTAAGGAAAGTAATGTGGATAAAAGCACCAAAGCAAATTTTATAAGAAATATGTTGACAAGAATTAGTAGGATTTGTAGCAAAAATGTAGAAAAGAATGTAAAAGTTTTTAAGGAACAGCTATATGAGAATGGGTATAGTAAAAGGGATATCTTAAAGGCATCTGTGGTTTCTAGGGGAAGAGAAGGAGAGGAGGAAGGAAAAGAGGTGGTATGGAAAGGCATTATAGGGTTAGGAGAGGACACAGAGATTATTAAAAAGATGTTAAGAAAGCAGGGTGTAAGAGTACAGAAAAGGCAGTAGAAAGCTGTTGGATTTGGTCAGAAGTAAAGGAAAGGATAAAGGGAAGAAGGAGCAGAAAGGTGTCATTTATTGTATTAACTGTGAGGATTGTGATATGAAGTATATTGGAGAGACGGGTAAATTGTTGAAAGAAAGAATTAAACAACATAAAAGCGATGTGAAATATGGTAGAGAGAGTAATGCTATATTCAAACATGTAAAAGAAAAAGGACATAATGTGGACTGGGAAAAAGTGATTGTGTTAGAACATGAAGATAGTATGTGGCCTAGAAAATGGAAGGAGGCCTGGTGGATAGAAAAAGAAGAAGATAAGAACTTAATGAACTGGACCAAAGGTTTTAGCATTAATAAAGAATGGAAGATTATTGTTGACAAACACAGAGATATGTATGTTAATTGAGGTGTTAGGGGGCTCTAAGTTTGCTTCATGTTGATTCTCTTTTTGTTAACATGGGATGTTTTATGGCATCTCTGATTGACTGACTGTTCCAGCCAATGGGAAGGCTGCTTGATCGGGCGTCCCTGATTGGCTGCTTGTTTCGGCCAATGAGGGAGCAGGTAGATTATTGGGCTTGTATTTATATGTGTGTAATTTTTTGTACAGATAGATAGAAACCGTAGCATCCACACCCGCGCCATAACCTGTAGTTGCATGACTGCATGTAGGAGAGTCGCAGTATTCAGAGTTGGCGGCTCACTCACTTGGCGTTCTTGGAGGGGCCATGTTATCACAATGTTTCTGTTTCTGTTTCTGTACAAACTCAGTGTATGTCTGATGAGGATCTTGGCTAGAAGGTCGAAACGTTACATGTAATTTATTTTTTACGAATAATATAGTTTTGTTCAGCAGTTCAGTGTTTTTAACCTTTATTTACTATTCGTTTTGAGTTACAGCATCCAAAAGTCCCGAAACCCCTCTACACCATGTTAATTTCGACCACCAATTAGGTCTTCTAGCTGCCAAACCGTATAAGCTATCGAAAAGTGTTTCCTCTAAAAGTTGTCCAAAATTTAGAGATTGTTTCAATGGGGTAAAATCAACCCCTGTTGCCATTTAAAATTTTGAAGTTGCCCCCGTAGAAGTATTCCCGAAACGTTCCGGATTTCAGAAGCATCTATTCCCAAAATTCCTAACTACTATAGACGTTACTTATACCTTCAGCCCACTATGTAATGTGTTTATCATCTTTTTGGTTGCACCCTTTAATTTTCTCTATATTGGATTTGATGTTACTGTGACGTATATATGATTATATTGAATATAGTTTTTTTTTAAATATCGAAAATCTGAATCAGCCCAACTCTTATTTTGAAATTGATCAACAATGATTGTAACAGTTACCTCTGAGAGAACGTAGTGGTCAAGATTTCCTGAGGTACAGTGGAGGAATAATCCCTGAAACAGTGCTTGTCCTTTCCGCATACGACCTTCTGTTAGTGCTTCTCGTAATTCCGGATATTCTTTACACATAAACATCGCTATTGATGCTTTGAGCCACTTGATGGGGTTCATAAAATTTGCTTTCTTCCTGTAAAATAGAATATTTGATACTAAAAAGAGTTTTTGATGATGTTGATATTCATGAACATAAACAAGTAAAAAAATCGTACCGAAAGAAATTCCTTAATTTTAATATTCTTCGTATCATATTCATATTTTTCGAGTAATTAAAGAGAAAGCTAAGAAACTGGCAGCACTCTAAAGAGTCTTAACTTTACGAGGAATTAGTAATTAACTCATATCGGAGCCTACATCTAATTTCCCTAACAGACTTAACACTTGAAAGAAAGTCATCACCAAACCTTAGCCGTTCTTCTCAACTACAAGACCCCAAGTTCGAGGTTCTAATATTGTGTAGTGAAGCCAGGTATCCAACAACAGCAAATGTACATACCTTCACTCAAAGGACTTCACCCAAGTCCCCATAATAAATAACCAAATATAGCACGGGAAATAGGATAAAACCGGGTACCCTGTTTTCCGCTTACCCAGTGCAGCTTTCTTCTGGGTGACAAGTGAAATAAGTTCAATTAGTGAGGAAGAAGGAGCACTAATTACATCGTTTCGTTGTAGGTATTCATTTAGCGTCGGCGTTTGATAGTCGGTTTACCTGAGTTTTCCTCCCAATTTTGATCTGGTTTTACCAATTCTTACAACATCACTGCTGCAGTGATTGGACAGGTAAATACTGCTGTGTGTTTCATATTTCATGAGGAATTATTTTACGCTAAATGATTATGCCTGGCACTTGTATTAGTTAGGCAACGGCATGTCTTTCATAACCTGTGACTGTGGAGTGAATCTGTGTGCGTCATGTGGGGCAGAGCCGGGCAGTACCCGGTTTCACCCCACGCGTATTTCCATTGTGTAAAAGCCTTATATTTTAAAAATTAACTTACTAATAAATAATTATTTCTCACATAGTTTTCACAAAAATGTTATATATTTAATAGCAATTGAGGAAAATACTTACTACAGAGTTTAAAACTAGTTTTAAATTCGTGAGTAGAATTCACAAGAAGGTTCTTCTATTATTATTATTAAATAGGCCATTTAAAAATAAATTACTTTTGTAATTGTAAACTATATAGTACGACCCTAGCAGAGTACAACACTAGCTAATTTGGAGTACGACGCTAGCAGATGAACATAAATTACGTGTGTTTGAAAATAAGGTTTTGAGAAAGATATACGGGCCAAAACGGGACGAGATGACTGAAGAGTGGAGGAGACTGCATAATGAAGAACTACACGCACTGTACGATTCACCAGATGTTGTAAAAATAATGATATCGCGACGACTAAGGTGGGCAGGCCATGTAGCTCGGATGGGGGAAAACGAAGATTATATTCTATCCTGGTTGGAAGGCCGGAAGGAAGGAGGCCATTGTGAAGACCGAGACGTCGTTGGGAGGACAATATTAGAAGAGATCTTCGAGAAGTAGGTGTTCGTGATGAAAACTGGCTTGATATTGCCCAGGATAGAATCCAATGGCGAACGTTTGTTACTGCGGCGATGAACTTGCGAATTCCATAAGCCATAGAGTTAGTTAGTTAGTTAGTAAGTTAATTGTAAACTATATATGCTATGAATAAGTCTATTGACCTCTTTAGACTACAATTCTTAAAAAACAATAATATGTATGTCTGTATGGATGGATCCAGTGTATAGATTGTCTCGACTGAGTCCATGATGCCTGCAGTGATGCGGATGAAGACGACAATGACTTTACATGTGATTATTATTGATAATCCTTAAATTTAACCATGTAAAATGAAAATACTGGTTGTTTTGCAAACAGAGGTTTGGGGTTGACCCATTTTCCATACATGTGCACTTGGTTTTGTCCCATACTGTAGCAATAATTCCGTGTGCTCCGCCTTTTCCTGTTAATAAAATGAACAGAAATTAATGTTTAAAATATTTTAAGCTTTTGTAGCTACAGCCTTAAAGAATAATAAATGCATAATACTGATTTTCATTACATTTTATAAACAACCTTGGCTTGGGCAAGAAAAGAAATCTTATCTACTTTGTTCTACCCTACTTTCCTTTAAGTAAATCAAATACAAGATGACAAGAAACTGTTTTGTTTTACAAAATAGTAAAGATTTCGAAATGAAATATTTGCAATTGGAAACGGGATTGAATGCAGCAGTTTCGAGAGGGTCCGACATCAATGACCGTCATCTTAAAAGAGACCATCTTGAATCTTCATCGAAAGTTCTAAATAGGATGCGAGTTATGTAATACAATATCAACATTTGCTGGAACGTACCCAGAAATGTGAAGTTAGTTTTCACATAACTTTATTCGCGTAAGAGATCAATGTCAAATTGGTGTGGAGCATGTTTGAGGAAGTGGACGAAAGCCATGAGAGCGTGCGAGCGTCTTGCGATTATAATTTGTAAACTTCAAATGTAAAGGGACATATCCGAACCTACTCTAACCTAACCAATGATCACTAATCTAACGTAATCTACAAAAAAAATGCAAGAAAACATACAATAATGATAAATATGAGCTTATAGAAATGTATTTTGAAAGAAAAACGAAAAAGATCTTGCAACCGCTGGTGTTCGAACCCGGGTTTTCTGCTAAACATGCAGACACTCTATCCACTGAACCAGGATAGGAGCTTGCAAAGAATTATTTGGAAGATTCATTTACACAGCACGTATTACGTAACAAGCCAGTTATGTAAAAAATCAAGATGGCTGCCGTCCTGCAAATGTCAAGAGCAAAACTCTCAGAAAGGACTGAAGCAAATGAATGGATACCAGTTTCTTTAAAACCAAGTGTTGGAACGGAAAACGAATGGCTACAAGGAAAAGTACTGCGAGCTGCAAGATGGGAGGGCGATATGTTCATAATGATTGCCTCAATCTATACTTCTTTGGTTGCAAGTAAAATTGTCGCCAAAAGATGAAAAAAATTATAAGACCATGGTGGCCCAATTGTTAAGCCAATCCAGGCGGTCGAGCGGTCTAGTGTGGTAGTCTGTCGACTCAAGGATCGTGGGTTCGAATCCCGCCTCGGGCATGGACGTTTGTGAGTGTGTTTCAATTTAGATTTAATTTGAGAACCAGTTTCACAAGGTAAAAAAACACGTATAACAAGTTGAACAAGCAATAACAGCCCGCTTAGGGCAAACTTTTAAAAATGTTAGAGCGCTCACTTCTGGCACTAGAGGTCGTCAGTTCGATCCCTGCTCACGCCATGTGGTCTTTGTGGTGGACAAACAAAGTTACTAATTACTTATAATGGCATACTGTGAATGCTTAAACAGGCGTTTACATACAATATACACTATAAAAAAATGCTGTTTTTAAACTTTTGTACTTACATACGTCAAGTAAGGTACGGGAACCAATATGACCTATTCACAGTATTCGTTACCATACCTGATAAATCGAACTGATTGCGGTGACTGTGTGTACAGAAAAACTGTTTTCAACAGAAGCCAGTAGATGGTGTGACTATTATTGCGGACAACATTCATTAAGATGGCCGAGCAAAATAACGCCATGTAGACCTTTAATGCCACTCCCGGAGTTTTGGAAACAACAACAGGCGGCAGGAATTCAGAAGTATGGATATATAGGCAGATGCCTTCTAGCATGACTGCTAGAATCTAACTGTTCTAGTGATCATAGCAGAGCTGCCATGAAGTACCCTTGGAACTGTGGTCTCGACAAAGGTCGTTGTTAATTCAAGTGGGTACATTCTCCTTCATTACACATCGATTGTGAGTGATAATCGCTGAAAGTCATACATATATCAAAAGAGTTGAATGTCTTGTTGTGCCGCAAGCACAAGATACTACAAAAAGTTCTGTAATATGTAAGAAAATGAAGTGGTAACATGTTCGTCTGTGGTGTACCCCAATAACGCCACAGCGAATATCCTAATAACAACACAATGTATACCTTTGTGATTTACACATTTATATCAATCTTTTGTATTTTCTAGATTAAATAAGAAAGCGTTTTTGAATTTCTCTCATAGCGAGAGTTGTTGTTTTGTATCCCCCACCACCACCACCAACAACAACTCAGTGCATGAATTTCACACTGAATGTGGGGTATATATAGGCCTTTCTGTAGTCAGCAAAGTGCCTGAGCATTGTTCTTGTCTTTGTGTAGGTCAATGCAAAGTATGTGGACAAGTTTCCATTCAACGCAGATGGTGCCGTTATTAGAAAACTATGTTCCTAATAACGCCACCATGTAACGATTTTTTCGTAATTTTTTCCCGCCCTCATTGTACACCAATCTTTATATCACACTGCTGGTATGTAGAGTACTTAAGCACGTTTTCACACAAGTAGGTTTGGAATTATAACTACCATAGTTCCCTAGCTACATCAGGTATGACCTTAAGGTGGCGTTATTTGGCTCACCTACCTTAGAGACAACTAATTCAAAAGATTATGTAGGCCTTACTTATGTAACTGTTTTTTTTTTTTTTTATTACAAAATGTTGTGAGAAAACTATGTTCATACATTTTGGAATCGAATATCTAAATGTATAACGAGAAAGGATACGAATTATTGTGTTTATCTTCGCTCGCATTGTTAAAGCAAATATGCTATTGTTGATAATAAATCAGGCTTTAGTTCCGCTTCGGACTGACTGTGTGAATTCAACACTTTCTGTTGTCCCAGGGTAACTATACTTTTTTGTGATAAATCAACACAAAAACTGTGTGGATTCAGGTGATTCAACGCAATGCATTAGTTTTCATTGTTGATTAAGCGCTGTGAGAATGGTAGTGACACTCTACATTATGTTGAATTTGTTTAGACAACAATTCCAATTGCGTTAAATCATCAAAATCAACGCCGTTTGTTGCATTGATATACCACAAAAAGTGTAATTGCCCTAGGGCACCGGCAGAGGCGGCGTTAGGTGAGCGCGGGGCCTAGGGCAATAATGACCCCGCGGGGCCAAAGTACAAGTAAAAATCGCTGAGCGCCGAAATGTTACATCTAAAGCCGATAAAGCAGTAAGCAACTTCCCCCTAAATGCTTACTCTCACTTCTTCCTTTCATTCCTAACCCTAAATTTATTACTAAATATTCTCTTTTTTAATGAACAACGGTTTCTTATGAAAAAAAAATCCGACATAATTTATTTAAAGAAAGTAGAATATATTTTAAAAACTGCATTGCTAATTACAAGTGCTTCTTTATTCATTTCCATTTCACATTACATTTCGCATGGAAACTATACAAACTAGTTTATTTGTAAACTTTTTTTTTTTACAAATCAACTTTTATATCATTAAATAAGAAAAATATCAACTCGGAACGCGGCGTCTCCCTAAGCGCAGGGCTTGGGGCGGTTGCTCCAGTTGCCACCCCCAAACGCCGCCTCTCGGCATCGGAAAGAGTTGAATTAAATATTATTATTGCAGTGTATGCTAGAATACCATTTAATGTTGAGCTTGTACGAGAAAATGAAGACAATTTGAACCATAAAACAGGTTTTAAAGTAGTAGGAAAGTGTACAGGGAGTAATTAAAAATTGAACATATTTGAATCGTTTCCAAGACGCTTTTTAAACTGTAAAAATACGCCAATGTTTGTAGTAAATGTGAGTTTGATACTTACATTCCACTACTGCTTCTCGCATGATATTGTAAAGTTGTAAAGTGGTCTTGCAGCTGTCTAGCTGTGGAATATTTGTCCTGCAAGAAAAACGAAAATAAATTAGTGATTCCACGAATCTGTCAACCCCGATAACAAAAACTGAAACGCATTATGAATAATTATAAATTAGTGCAATCTGCTCTTGGAAGGCTTATGATTAAATAATGAAATTTTAAATCATTAGTACAAGTTCATAATGACCGTCTGTTCTTGAGTTATTTAACAAATCACAAAAACAACTACCATTTTATTCAATTATAACTGTGAATTATTCAACTAAATTGTAGGAATTTAAATTCTAAAAAGGCTATACGTATTAAACTTCTTTCTTTTTGATATTAACATGAACAAATGGCTAATTTCTTTCTAGTCTTGCTTACGGCCTGATAAGCATTATAATAATCGACTGTATATTCTCATGTCAGTCTGTGACGCTTCACATGTAAAAAGTTCTATACACTGCAGGATAACTGAGGCGTACGCGCGAACAAAAGTATATTTTATCTTCTAACATGTAACATAGGCTTTTGTTCGCTCATACGCCTCAATTGGTGAAAGAAAATTGCTTCTATATGCTGCGTTAGAGTCAAATTCTTAAACGACAACGTGCTTGTAAACAATTTTTTTCTAATTACAATAAATTTTGTGTAAATCGTTAAGATCATGTAGTCAGTGTGTAACTCTGTAACAATACGCTCAAACTATGCACTACAGAATACAATAGCAGCCCGTTAATGCGTCACCTATGGGACTGAAGACATAGTCGCAACGCAAGAAAGTTCGGATTATCATAGAAGCTAGAACATTTAATTCAATATAGTAGAGTTCAAAATAATTCATTTGATAATTATGGAAAAGTACGAAAAAGTACAAACAAACTGAACATGTAAAAAATTATTATTTTAACAATAAATATTTGTAAAGCAAAGCATGAGAACGCACTGGTGGTGTCATCAGGTAATTGCTTCAACAATGTACGCAGTGTTACAAGTAGAGACATCCGACGACACGTACTTTCATGTTAGGCAAGATAACTAGTTCCACACTAAAAAGTACTGTGTTTGAGTCATTTTTATCAATGAATCTCTGTTTATCAAAGATAATCCATAATCTGATGTAGGGAACGTGCAGCAGTCCGTTAACCAGTGGTGTGCTGGGACCCCAGAAGCAAGTCCGTTATCTTGCCGTAACTCAGATTTAAACCTCAGTAACACATAAACGTTGAAAAACGGTGGATTCATTATTAGTCCTGTTAAATCATTTTAGCGTTGTATATCTACCTAAATGTCCGTCTGTTCAACGGGGTTTTGACGCTTAGAATCAATCTAGTGTTCAACAGCAAGAAGTGGACGATGAGCAGCTTTTCTTTTGTAATGTTGCATTTTCCCAGCTGTTCAACGACGCAAGACCACGTCTTGCATTTGATCAAAAGAGAGTACTTAGTTTTGAAACTTTCCATGCGTCTGCAGTGGAATTCGAAGCTTTCCTCACTCGTCGTTAGTAGCTCGTAACGTCATCCACTCACCCACGAGGCCATCTAGCGAGTAACTACTATTTTACCCTTTTATGTTCTGAAAACTTTGTCTGCAGTAAAATTCATGTATATAGGCTAGTTGAACATATTTTTTTCCTGTGATTCCAAGGTGAATCGGGATAATTCATCTTCTTCCCTGTTGCAACTGGACATTTGGCTACCTTTTCTCGCCGCCCCCTAATACATGAAATATTACTCCATTCTTAATACTTTTTATCTATACTCCTTGGATTTGAAGTTTAGAAATGAGCGTGTATGTCAATCAGAATATACCTAATATGATTTTAGAAAAGATAAATAACAAGGTGTGAACAGTCCAAGGATTTAGAGGAAAAGTAGGGAATACAAAAGTAGGGCCCCTGAAAAGAGTATGTCTGGTAACTCTTGACAGAAGTCGTTTCCGAATGTTTCTAATAAAAACATTTTCTTTTTCTTTTTTTCAAAACATAGCGAATTTCGGATTTGTGTAGCAATGTGCAACCGTGGGTGGGACCTATTTCAAGAACCAATAAAATGGCATTTTACAATAATATGAAATAATTTATTCTAAAATGGTTTCGGGTGTCTAGAGATAAGTAAACAGCTAAGATGTATAGGGAAAAAATGGCTAGGTGAACTGCAACAGAAGTGCAGTATCTTTTTAAAAAAGTGCTTTCCGTTGCCGTATCGATGCAAAAAGAGATTGCTAGTTTTAGATGTCAATTCATTAAAAAAGCGTTTGTTATACCATCTACTGCCCATTCCCACAATAGTGACAATTGTCGCATTTACCTAGAAACTAGCAAAGCCTCTCGCAGTTGGAGAAAGTGGGACATCTATTAAAATAAACCAACAATTCAATTGCTGGTGCACGTATACTCGTGCTTGTACGTTGATCTACACAGCAGAACCTGCATCGACAGGTTATGCTGACTAGTGCAATAAATAAACTATAGCAAACACTGGAATTCAACACTTAACTACTCAAATACTGTAAATAATTAATTAGTAAAATATCTTTGATAACGATCAAGTCTTCATCTCCCTTTACTTGAGGTTAAAAGATTGTTAATAATAATTAAAATAATAAAGAACACAATTTCTGAAAGTTAGCAGTGTCACACGCCATCTTCGAGGCACACCGGTAACGACTGTCGCTGCTCCATGCGTGAGCGTGACCCGGCGACTGTTACAAAGTCTGCAGGACAACACAGCAAAGTAAATTGGGATGAATGTATTGTCGGAGATATATCACGCGTTTTGTTTCATTCTATAAATGTGTAAGGTAAAATAAAAAAGTTTTTTAGTTTTAAGAAATAAGGCACGAACCAAGAACCACGAAGTAATTTATTAAAAGCAATATTATGTTGTAAGTAAAAGGTAGTTTGGTTTCCAACAAAGAATTCTATTTAAAAACTCATTCATGAATCAAGGAGATAGATGGCAGAGAAACTACTGCAAAACCAAAGTTCGGCTCGATTGTGATTGGTGCTCTGTGAGGACACACCTCCCAGAGAAGTGAACTGTGCTTGGAACATCGAAATCGAGTTTGATACAAAATCTAGACATTTGATACTTTGCGATCGGTGTGTGGATTGATCGTTCGATTGGTAATCCTTCGCTCGTTACTATAGACTTGGTGCTACAGACTAACTTCAGCTTCGATATACTTTGCTAGAGAATAGAGAACTCCAACATCATGTGACAACGTTCAGCTCTGCCTATTTGATCTTCTCAGAACTCTGTGTGTCGTATCTAACATTTTAGACAACTTCTGTATTGTGTCTCTATTCTACTATAAAATAATCAGGTGAGTTGGAAACCAATTAATTACATGTTCTTTGTGTAAGTCTTATCGATTTTAAGTATGGTGACGTTACATTAAGTGGAACTTAGTTAACTCCAGTGTTTTGCGTTCGTGCTCAGTATCTATCACATTAATCTGTCTTTTAATGAATTAAATTGAGTTCTATACACAGTCCAATTCCCGAGTTTAAATTTTGTATAAGATGAAGAATGTTCCTACCCTATAGAACATTAGCAGCACTATAAGTCTCTATCATCTTGAGGGCACTCTTGCCCCCTTAAGTTATGCTTGTTGCCCCCGCATAAATACCTGTCCTACAAACCTGGCTAAAAGAAGGTAAGTTTCGCTCAGTCTCGGATGTTTTAGCCTAGACAAATGCTATTATTATTTACCACAAAAACAATTCATTGTAACTAAAACATCAACAGAAACAACTTAAATTTGGCCAGGGTGTCAGTATGAAAGCTTCTGCTGATTACATTGATTGTATGCAACGTAAAGCATTAAATCACTTGCTTTGTGAAAAAAAAACGACATTTTGAAAAGAAACTCTTTTTTACAACACTACCGAGAACATAAGTATCCCTGCTGATAAACACTTACCTTAACTATCTTCTTTATCCTTTCTCTTTCTTCTGGAAATGCAAGTAGAGCACGTATTAACGTATCTTTCTTTAGTACATAAACTTCACAATACGTTGCAGCCTTTACATCTGTCTTACAAGGATAACTTACCATCAGAGTTGTTTCTCCGAATAGCGTTCCTGTACACATCGAGATACATGGACTTTCATCGTCTTCATTAGAACACACCTAAAACAAATGGAAATATGGTAAACCTTTAAATTAGAAGTTAAAAGAAAAAAAGTGAACTGGATTGTGTTATCGAATATTTCAACACCATACATTGTTCTCACACCTTGTTAAGAAACTCCAAAAACGGTCAGAAGCCCCAAACGTCTAAACGGTCAGAACCAGCAACGGTCAGAAACCCCAAACGTAAAACCAGTAATTTTACGATTTAAGGTCTCTGACCGTTGGGGGTTCTGACCGTTTAGATGTTTGGGGCTTCTGACCGTTTTTGTGGGGGTTCTGACCGAGTCCCTAAAGAAATAGATTATAAAAAGTGACGATATATAATGCAAAGCGAAGTGGCTAAGACTTGGACAGTTTCATATGATTGCTTGTAAAATTTATGTTTAACAATGGACCATTACGATTTTGTGAATTTGATTTCTGAAAATGCTTAACCTCTTTCGATAGGGTCTCGAAAGAAACTCAGAGAACAAAGATATCTATCGGCGTAACCTAAAAAAGAGATGGAGAGAAATGACACCAATAATTCTTTTGATCGTCCTTTTCAGCCTCTGAAGAACCTGCAGTCAACAAGAACATTAATTACATCATCACCATCGTATCCTTCTGTACAACACCTAAAGAAATCTTGGAACAGATATTTTCGGAAAATTTAAAAAGTAAAAAATGGCCACTTAAAAATGTTTGCGAACCCTCCCCAGGGTCAATTTCGATTTTGTGGCTTCGATGATGTTTTTAGGAACACCCCGCTCCCTTCTAAAAACATGGGATTTTGTCGGAGGACCGTACACAGGGATGAAGCAAAAATGACTTCTAATTTGGAAGAATGGATTCAGCTCGGGCACGACAACATTGTAACGAAGATGATTGGGC
Source organism: Lepisma saccharinum (assembly GCA_022664845.1). Taxonomy (NCBI): domain Eukaryota; kingdom Metazoa; phylum Arthropoda; class Insecta; order Zygentoma; family Lepismatidae; genus Lepisma; species Lepisma saccharinum. Next base: position 76,316 of record JAGDQP010004323.1, read on the forward strand.
CACGAACGAAGAGTCCTCGGCTATTGTTTTTTTCACTCAGGCTGGGATGGGGTACATGAGTAGCAATGGGAACGGATTCGGTTTGAAGGCACCATGGTAAAGAATCGCAGGAGTCAACGAGGAAATGATTTCGATGGCTTAAAAGGCATAGTACACTATTCGATAGAACGCCTAAAGAACATTAAAACCAGGGATTCCACCAGGAATTTAATTTTGGGTGGAGTGTATAAAGTTCAAATTGGAAAGGTATAAGTGGAATTTTGCACGGTTTGTATTATATTTTGACCGTACAAAATTTGAAGCTTAGGGTACGCTCGAGAATTTGGGAATGACACCCCTCACAAAAGATTTGGCAGAATTATTGCTTGAAGCAGACAACATGTATCGGCAGACCGTTGAGGGGACGAAAGCTACAGACGATCATAGTTCGCAGCATAAATAGTATTGTTTCATTTTCATTGGATACAGTGAGTACTTAATTGTAAGTATTGTGCACGTTAAGGATCATTGTGAAGTTCAGGCAAAAATTAAGAAACATTCTCCACATTTGAAAAAGGGTAAAGATTGGACAATCGGGTTCGTGACGTGCTTCGAAGAACTTGAAATTGAAGAGGTAATGAATAGGTGTAACGAATAGTTCAGGCACGTCATCAAGATATCCAATTTATTGAAACAGTATCGGATCATAGGCTGGGAAATGGTAGCCGTAAATCGAAAGTGAGTAAAAGAGAGTGACTGCAGATTGATGAAATTTTCTCGTTACCAGATTTTGAAGTTAAAAGAATCGAAGTACATTAACATTCTTTAGACAGTAGAGAAGAAACACAAGAACCTCCAAAAAAGAACTGAAAACACTTTTCTTTCTCAAGCGGACTCGTTATTCTACGATTTAATTTTCATGACATATTCATTCTCTTTATACGTATAGTTGTGCTTCATTTCGGTCACTTATCCACTAAAAAATAGCACACAACTAGCTGCACGAAAATCTTTCTTGTGGTTCGCAAATCTTTTTGTTTTCACTTTTAAAATACTGTTTTCGCAAAATGTCTGTTTTGAGGTTTCTTTACGTGCTCTCCAGCAATGTAGTTCATGTTCGTGTTGACTACAGCGCCTCCAGCGGCTAAAAACGGAAATTAAAAGAAAGATGTTTCGAAATTTAGCCCCATTTTTCTCCATTCCTATTCAGATTTCACCGATGTAAATATTTGTTTTCTGGATTACTTTGTATGCCCTATCGAATGGTGCTAGGCATTCTCATAAATCAAATTCACAAAATCATAATGGTCCCTTGTGACATTGGTTGGAATAATCCGAAACTGTGATTGGCTGTGTCTGTGATTAGCCTAGACAGCCGCATCTGTGATTCGTTGACCGTAGTTTACGCTGTTTAAAAGTACAGAGCCAGCTTTAATTTCGTTGGTAGATTATATCAGTTTTATCTAAAATTGCTAAATTTTGTTAATTCCTTTTCAACAGTACCCGAATGTTTACACAACATCCTTCCTATATCTACTCTAGTGAAATTATGCTTTGAGGTAGACATCGAAAATAACAAAGTGGGAAAGTGTTAAATGGACCTTCCAAAGTGTTCCCAAGAAAATAAAAAAAAAAATACCGTTGCGGATTTTCCCACGCATTTTGAAAAAAAAAAGTCCGTTATCTTGGATTCCACACTTGTAGATATTTTATTACGCACAACTCCTAAACTACTCAACGTAGAAATGTCGCTGCGTTTTTGTTATAATTCTAACATCGTGGGCAATGAAAAAGGTTATCATAACTTTTTCTCTAAAAGTAACTCTTTTTAAGAATAAACTTAAAAATTATGCCCCTTATAAATTGAAATATTTTGGTTTAACAATACGCGTTCGCATGGGAAAATGTTCGAAGAAAGATTTTAGGAAGTTTTATAAGCTTTAAAATTATGTATATATTGTTGCGATGTATGATCTTACCGTTGCATAATGTAGCCACAAATATTATGGTTTGTTTCTCGACGTAGGAAAGTGTATAATTTAAATTAACGTACTGAGATACAAATTTAAATTGAACACCCAGACATAGAAAATAAGAAAGTGAGATAAGCAGGAAAGTGTTAAGTGGACCATCCCGAGTATTCCCAAGAAAATCCCGTTGGTGGTTTACCGACATTTTGAAAAAAATAATCCGTCATCTTGGATTCTAAACTTACACTTAGTCTATTACACATAACTCCTAAACCACTCAACGTAGAAACGACGTTCTTTTGGGGGAAGGGGGGAGTTATTATTCTAACCTTGTGAGCAATACAAAAGGTTATCACAACGTTTTCTCAAGTTAAGTAGCGTTTTTTGCATAATTTTAGGTTAAACTTACAATTATGCTCGTTACAAATTGAAATTTGTTTGCTTATACAATATGAGTTTACTGTGTCAGAATACGCGAAAAATTTTGAAATATTTATTTTTAGATTTGTAAGTTTTATTATAACAAGCCTTAGCGGTATTTATGATCTGGAGAGCTTTAGTCAGGCTGGAAGCAGGGCTACCACTGCGAATCAATGCAGGGGCAGGGGTGTCCAGAGGGAAGATATGCGACGCTCTCTGCATCATGGAATATTTTTGGGGAACAAAAAACGTTCACATTAAGAAGTTATTAAACAATTTCTCCTTCGAATGCTTGACATGTAAGATAAAAAATACATAAGAACTTGCCATTTCACGTCTTTGCTTCAAATATATAAAAGCACAGATCTTATGCACTTTAACTCCATTAAGGTCTCTCCAAGATAGCACCGAAACTTTCAGTAAGTTTGTACGAGGATTGGCATTGCAAGTTCGCAAAAAAAAATTAGCATTGAACTGCTGCAAACTTGCTACAATCTTGAAGGAAATTTGCTAGTTGACAAGTATCAAATTTGCTACAGACTTTGTACGCCACATTTGCTACAAACTTGTCTTGTTAAACATCAAGCCTGTGGCGGAAAAAAATATTGTTTGGATTGGTAAATGAATAAATAAACAAATTACAGTCGAGGATTTTCTAGCCAATCACAGTCCCTGATATTCCAACCAAAGACAGACGCAGCTATCTAAAATATATATTTACTCGTCCTTACGAAATATATGAGGGCGTGTATATTGATTTAACACTATTTCTGAATTGTAGACGCATTTGCTGAAGTAGTAAATTTTAAGCAAGGTAAATCGTATGCTGAGAGAAGGAAAGTGTAAGATTCGTATTACTGGAGATGGCTTGCCGTGACTTGAAGGATCTGCTGCCTTCGACAGGAGCACTAATAATGATGAGGATTGTAATTGGTAATGACACCCTGCTTAGGCATTGTCCTGTGTGGGTCATACTCATAAGTTGCGAGTGAAGCTAATGAAACAAGCTGATCTTTTCAGTTGTACTGTTCTACCAGGTGGTACGTAAGAACTAGTGACCAAAGCGAGAAATATATTTCTAGTCGCTGGAAGTTCGCTGGAAGAAAAACAACTCAGTTCTACATAACTACATACTGCTTCGTCCGAATCGCTCGCTTCGCTTATATCGCCACGTAGGACACAAATGCTGCCCTACCTACGTTCTAGTCGCTTGCACCTTATCTTTAAATTTACCGGCGCAGTGGAGGTGCGTTGTTGTTTGGTGGGTGGTGGGTAGCAAAGAGAGTCCATGTCTAAGAAATCACTGCGTACACTAGCACGGAAACCGACAGCGTCTGCTAGTGATCAACGCAGTCAGGACATTTTTGTTTGGCGTTGCGTTTCCTTGCTGCTAGGAATGGTAGCTCGTAGACACTCTATAAATGGATTCTGTTTACTAACCGCAACCTGCCAAGCAACCTACCAGTACATCGGTCACAGGTTTAAGAGAGATCAGCGAAGAAAATTTGGAGAACATGATTTCACATTTTCTGTTTTTCCTACACATTCTGTTCTATGTCCTCTTCTCACTTGAGCCCATTATTTTTTCTTTTACTAACGTAAATAAGTTAGTCCTGCGGTTCTAATAACAATCGGGAAGGATCCGGTCGCAGATCTTCGACAACATTTCAGGCACACAAGTATTCATTTTTATAAAATATGTTGGCAACATTGACAACTGCAGCACATAAGGATGAGAAAACACACAGTACTTGTCTTTTGTGTCGAATAATGATTTATGCCAAGTTTGGTGCTGCTACGTATAACGTAATGGAAACGATTTGAAGAATTGTATTGTATAGAAATAAGTTGCCTACATTGACAACTGGGCTGCTTTGGGACAGAAACACCCAGAGAAATTTTCTATTTCATCCGATATTGTTAATGTCAATTTTTGTACACATATGTCTAATAGGATGGAAGTATAACTTAAGAAAATGAACTTAAAAGTAATCAGTTGGCAACTCTGATCTACTGTAATAATCAAGATTGTTTCGGTGGCTCTGAACTAGTCTAGTTAAGACCTTTTCAGTGGCACCTGAATCATGTCTGTCTTCCTTTCTATGAGAATTCATTTCATCTTAGAGATAACTCTATGCTTTACTTTACTCTTAAGTTCATCTCCGCAGTAAAAAAAAACGTTCATCATAGGATTTCATCTTGAACATACACCTCTTGAAAATCTCTTCTAACATTATTCTCCCAACGACGTCCTGGTTTTCCCAACGGTCTCTTTACCTCCGGCTTACCAACTACGATGGAATAAAATATTCGTTTCTCTCACATCCCAGCTACATGGCCAACCCACCTGAGACTTCGTGACTTCATTATTCTTGTCGGGTGAATCCTGCAGTCTATGGAGTTCTTCATTATGCAGTCTCCTCCGTTCTCTCGTCAGCTCGTCCCGTTTCAACCCGTATACCTTTCTCAAAACCTTATTTTCAGTTCAAACACACGCAATTTATGTGTTTGACATACGCTTTAGTCTTATCTGTTAGTCTTAGAGATACGCTTTATTTAATGTAATTTTCTTTGTCTATTTAGAATATCGTTGTCTAATTTGTAGTTGGGTCATTCCATACCAAATCAACCAATAAAAAAAAAACCACACTTTGGTTTTTACAACAGTGTGATATTTGGTAATTGTGTTCTATGCATCAATATGATCAAAAATATAAAATTTCCTTTTTTTGTCGCTTTCGGTTTTTGAGTTATAAATTGTTAAAAATTTAAAAAAATATACTGATTTTTGCCACGATTTGAAAATTTTGAAAGCTCGAAACTTAAAAACTATTTGACGTAGATCGCTCAAACTTGCATCATTCGATTCAGAATTTGAAGAGCTGTAATTTAGTGTATTACTTGACTTTATTAAACAAATCTTTATATTTTAAAAAATAAAACAAAATTTGTTTTTTAATAACTCAAAATCGATTTTCTAAATTTTTTGAAACAAAATATATGCACAACAATGGCGGCTGGTGATCTAAACATCAAGTGAAGTGCTACAAAATCATTCACGCGTTAATGCAGTCAGTTAGTCTATGTTGATGAAGAGTTATCCTGAATATTTAGGATCACTAATTACTAATAATGTCACTTTTCTGTCTTACTAAAAGCTCTTGGTGGATAAAGTATCTTGTAGCTTGAATGATTCATCTAAATAGTTTTATTTAGCTTAATATATAAATATGCAACAGGTGAAGTGGAACTTCAATAACCTCACCCGAAGAGCCGCCACTGATGCTCAATGTGTTTCTGAATAGAACGTATGTGTCACATTTCATGATAGTCTTTCAAAGGGATCATGTTGAAAAAACATTGGTGTCTAACAGAAGTACATAGCCGCTTATACATAACGTGTATAATTAACTTAAACTGCAGTACGCATAATGGATTTTAACAGAGTAAATGTAATTGGTTAAAAGGTGACATATCTTCATTTCAGTTCTATTGTAGAACAAACCGAGCCGCCGTAGCTCAGTGGTAGTGCATTGGCCTGGAGGTCGTTGGTTGGATCCCAGCGCTGACCATCCTCACTGAGGTTTTCCCAGGGTTTTTCTTCAGTCACACTAGACAAATGCCGAGATGGCACCTTCAACATAGGTCCCGGCCACACCTTCCCAAACCTCCCTCCTATCCCGACCTGAGCTTTATATGCCTAAATCCCATCAATTGAATTCAATTTCAAAGATATTGTAGAACAAAATTAGTAAAACTTAATCAGTCCAGTCTCATCTCTGTATTTTAAATAAAGGTAGTAAGGATTATAAGTTTGAAATTATTTAGGTGCAGGCTAATAAACCTATCACTTAATTATTATAATAAAGTAGTAAATGTGGTAGGTTTATTAGCCTGTAACTAACTAATAATTCTTACTGCCTTTTTTAAAATACAGAAATGAGACTGGACTGATTAAGTTTTACTATAGTTATATCAACGTCACGTGAAGCTTGGACTATTAACCAATAGTAGCGGAGGATGACTAGCGATTGACGTCATCTGGTTTGGGTGACTCCGTTAGAAATCAAACGCCTCTCCATCCCAACGTTGCCGAACAAGTGATTACACCCTTCTGATAGGATCATTGGTGTTACCCGGAGGCACGTCTACGATATTAATGGGAACAAAATCTAACTGGTTTATTTCAATTCGAAACCTGTTGTTTTTTTTAAAAAATCAAATACTCAACGATATTCAATAAAGATGAAAATTGTCAACAGTGTCTACGTGAGACACGATATAGTGCTAAAGCAAAGAAACTAATGCTATTTCCAGAATTGGGGTCTAAGTCAACCTCCCAATCTTTCTTTGGATTATGGAAATGCTGAAGTGAGGTGAAGCTCGTTGAGGGAACTGAACTCGTTCTACATTTTTTAAAATTTGAATTATATTTAACAACCTAAGGCTCAGGCCGGGATAGGGGGAGAGGATTCGGGAAAGTGTTGGCCGGGACTTACGTTGAAGTACAATCTCGGAATCTGACTAGTGTGATTGAGCAAAAACCCTGGGACAACCTCAGTCAGGATGGTCTACCGCTGGGATCCAAACCACGACCTCAGGAATGTTACGCCTATGCGCTTCCATTAAGCTACGGTGGCTCGGTTTGTTCTACAATAGAACTAAAATGAAGATACTGTATGTCACATTTTAACCAATTAATTTACTTTGCTAAAAAAACGTTAATTTTGCGTACTGCACTTTAAGCTAATTATTCACGTTATGCATAAGTGGCTGTGTAGTTCTGTTAGAAAACGTTTTCTCTGTAAAACATGATTCCATTGAAATGCCATCATAAAATTTGGCACATATATTCTAATCAGAAGCACATTGACCATATATATACCAGTACAGTCAATAAATTTGTGGACTGGCATCTAGAATATAGGCAACCAGTAGAACCCAGATGTCGTCATGGTTGTTGTGCTCGGCGTAAATGTCCACACACACACAGATACTGACACAAACACTTACACAGATCCGCACTGACCTTCAAAATAGTCACCGTTGGCAGCGATGCACGTCTACCAACGTTCGTAGAGCTATTGAAAACATGTTTGAAAAATTTTGGCGTTAGCAGACATCTCTCATAAGGCATCCTTTGTTGCAGTGATGATCTCCTCGGGAGAATGGAAGCGACATCCACGTAACTTAGCTTTCAAGTGGGGAAAGAGATCGAAATTACCTGGTGCGAGATCAGGTGAGTATGAAGGATGTGGCAACACTGTGATCTGCTGCCTTGCCAGCTCCTTCTGGACAAGGACAGAGCGATGTACATAAGCGATGTCGTGCAACAACATCCAGTTATTCCTGCGCCAAAGTTCAGGACGCTTACGACGTATTGAGTCGCGTAGGCGGCGAAGGATCTCCTTGTAGTGAGTCGTGTTGACAGTTGCTCCTTGTGGGATGAATTCCATGTGGACAATTCCCTGCGAGTCGAAAAACACTTCAAGCATCACTTCCCCTTGTGACCTGTCTTGTCTCGGATTTTTGCGTTTTGGAGATGATGGCGATTTCCAGGTGGCTGCTTGTCTCGTTAGTTGTGGATCGTACATTTTTTATTTAGGGGGCCCGCCTTACCACCCCAGCCTCTTTGCATCCTTTGCACAAGATAAGTCGTGCAGTTTCTGGGTCGTGCAGCACGTACGTCTTAGTACTTCTCAGCTTGGGGCAGGCTTGTCCCTAGAGATTGTTGGATTGCCGGAGTTCCGGCATTCCCAGGATCTCCTGCGTTCCACCTGTTCAAGACAGTTGGTGTTGCGGAACGGACTTTTGACCAGGCGTCCAGAATGTTCTCCTGGTCTATGTTCCTAGTTGTTAGAATATTTGCATGGGGGATCCCTGCCTACTATTATATGCTTTATTTTATAGGAAAACACATACAATACACATAAGACGACACAGGGCAAATACAAGACAACACAACACATAGCTTGAGCAGGGCTTCTTCTTCTTTTCAGCATCTCCCTGTAACGAGATTAAGAAAGGTTAATTGCTGCTTCCTTGGAGTTGGGTTCTTCTTTCTGGATTACAGTTGTTGTCCCGTCACAGGGATGGCCTTCCAGTCTTCTCCTTGCTCGATCTCTTCTTGATGTGTTCCTCTAAGAAGAGAAGCTGATCTTCTTCATTGTTAGTCCTGCATCACTCACTGGTTCTGCAACACTTTTTCCTCTTCTCTTCATTCGTTAGTAGTCACTATAACACACTCATCCATCACTCATTCACTCATGGGTAGTATATATCATTCAACCGTTGGTTGCGGTTTCCGCAGCCTACAGTCAGTTTATCGACTTACATTGATTTCCACTAAGTAATAATAACAACACTCATCCCGGTTCCCTCCACCACTCACGCGCACTTTCACACTGTATATGAGTGTCTCTCACCGGTATTCCGGCAATGCACTCCGTATTGCTGGAGTTCCAGCAACATCACACTAATACTAACTTATGGTTAGTCTTGTTTATATAGATTTTCACCGTTTTGTTCTTAATTTGTACCGTTATATTATATAGACGTTAAATCAAAATTTCTGCACTTTTACTATGGTACTTATTTGTTTTTGTTCGTTTATTTGTTGGAATATTTGTTTGTTTGTACACGCGGATGCCACGGTTGTCGCGGGAGACCCGCTCGCGCGCGCAGACATTACGCTGTTGAGTCCGGTAATGACTCTGTACACTTTCATACCGTTGGGATCTCACTACATCGCGCCGCGCCCCGAGGCGCGCCTCCCGGCCAAGAACCTTCTCTTGTAGAATAATGAAACTTTATCCGCCGTCTCCCGGAGGACCGCCACCAGTTCTGGAGTTCTCAGTACCTTTATGACGGGTCTCTGCCCCAGAAGGGTTCTTTGTTCTCTGACTAGCTCTTCTGTCTCCCGGCATCTAAGGACAACGTGATCTGGGGACGCAACCACTCCACAGGCGCGGCACATATTGTAATCAACTAAGTTTAGGTCTTTCAGTCTCTGTCTATAAGGGCCATGACCGGTGACGAAATGGAGCAACCCTCCTTCTATCTACAGATACATTTCTGTCCTCTCAGCCACGTCCGGGAAAATGCTGAAAAGGCTTCTTGCCTTCGATGATTCCTCCCAGAATGTTTGCCACGCACTGGTCAGTATTTCTTGGATTTCTCTTCTACTTCCTGCTGTTTGGTGAAGAATGTCTATGATCTTCTCTTCGCTTCCTTTCTTGAGCCAGTACGCGGCTCCCATTCTTTTAACTTGAAGGTGCATGAGCATGGTCGCGGTCACCACCTGGAGTGCCTCCACCGGAGTAGTTCTGTAGGCTCCAGTAAGACGGAGCAATATTTGTCGTTGAGATCTATTTATAATCTGCCGTTGTCTTACGTCGTCCATCCGGTGGCACCAGGCACTGG
>JAGDQP010004324.1:0-13631 GCA_022664845.1 Lepisma saccharinum
ATATATATATATATATATATATATATATATATATATTAGAATATGGAGTATCAGCATCCATTTGCATGTATTGTCGCCGGCCCGACTGGATGTAGAAAGACGCACTTTGTAAAAACATTTCTACAGCATTATGCTGAAAAATTGAAAAAATATAGTATGGTGTTATGGCGAATGGCAACCCTTATACAATACTCTCTCCTCATGTTGTAAATTTTAACAAGGATTGCCCCAGGGTGATGAATTTTCAGCGGAAGAAGGTCTGCACCTTATAATTATAGATAAATTAATGCGTGAATGTAATAATAACCGTCTTGTAGATATTTTCACTAAAGGTTGCCACCATAGGAATTTAAGTGTTATTTTTATTACTCAAAATATATTCCATCAGGCTAGAGGCATGCGTGATATTTCGTTAAATTGTCACTATATAGTATGTTTTAAAAATCCTAGAGACCAGGCTCAAATTAATTACCTAGCACGTCAATTGTATCCAGGTAACGCAGAGTTTATTCAGGAAGCCTATCAGGATGCAACTCAAAATGCTCACAGTTACCTACTATTTGATTTAAAACGGAATACTCCCGATGAGCAGCGTGTTCAAAGAAATGTTTTCCCCTCGAATTCATTCAGTTATGTTTATGTGCCTGTTAAATAACACTAACTTCAATATTTTATATATTTTAACTATTTTTTTACTATAATAGACGTAAAATCGTTTTGTAAGGAAAGTTCACATTTACTAAGACTTTAAAAAAAGGCAAAACCTAAAGTACGCAAGGCGATATTACAAAATGCAGATTCCGAATTAATTCGTTCTATTTGTGAATGTTCCTATAACGTATTGCAAGGAAACTTTCCGTTAAATAAAAAGGAGGAAACTAAATTACAGAAATATAAGAGAGAACTTAGATATTTGGTAAAGAAAGGGCCTCCACTGAAACAAGAGAAGAAAGTATAATTATACAAAAAGGTGGTTTTCTCACTGCATTGCTTGCACCTATTCTAGGAGGTTTACTATCTAGTCTGATGAAGTACTAATAATCATGCAGCATGCGAAAAAACGTATTTTAATCTCGCCCGAAAAATTACATCATCAGACTATATCTAATCTCGATGACGAGATGAAAGAAATTTTAAATTATAAGAGTATGAGTGTAGAAGAAAAATGGGTACAATACAGAGAGGTATTGCAAAAATATTTTCGCGTTGTTCAAAAACCGGTAGCAATAACAACTACTACTAATACTACTAAGAAACGGGGTGATGCGGAGGAGAATGAGGAAGAGGATGAGATATCTACCCTCCCCGAAACTTGTTTGCGTAAAGCAAGACCTTTATTACGTAAATTAAAACAATGGTAATGTTAATATATATGGTAAATCAATTCCTGGTGCTATTATAGTAGATTTAGTATCTGATTTTGTTAGGTGTCCTAAGAAAAATATTTCACCCACCGGTTGGAAACCATTTGCCGTACTATTAGCAAAATCTAAAATACCCTTAGAGTATATTGTTAACCCTCAACGAATAGAGTATATTCGAAAGCTGACAGCAGCAACAACTACAAAAGAGGAGGAGGAGGAGTAGCCGTAACTATCACGTAAACGTAAAAAAACTGTCAATTGGCGCAACTATAAACTATAATAATGAAGAGGTTAGCTAATATTTACTATAAGCCTTCATACCCTGCCTCGTTTTCATTAGCTTTATCATTATGGAGAGCTATAAAGAAATCAATACCTTTACAACGAGTGAAAAAGTTGTTAAAAGAACAACCGACATATACATTGCATAAACCAGTGCGAAAACGTTTTCAACGCAATCCCTATCTTGTGTTTAATATTGACGAGCAATGGCAGGCTGATTTAAACGATATGCAAGGTCTACAAAATATAATGATTGGTATAGGTATATTTTAACAGTGATTGATATATTTAGCCGCTATGTATGGGCCTGTGCGTACAAAAACTGGTGAACATATTAAAGAGGCATTTAAGAAAATATTTGCATCTACCCGGCGTAAACTTCTGCGGCTACAAACAGATAAAGGTACAGAGTTTATTAACAGACCATTCCAGGCGTACTTAAAAAAGCAGCATATTCATTTTTTCACAGCCGAAAACGCCAATATTAAGGCAAGCCTCGTAGAACGTTTTAATCGCAGCCTGAAGCAAAGAATGTGGAAATATTTTACAGCGAAGAAGACAACGCTACATAGATGTGCTCCCCCGACTAGTTCACGGATATAATTCTAGGCCACACGCAGCACACAAATGACCACCATCTCTAGTGAACCAAGATACGTTTCAGCAAGTGTGGAATAGACTGGTGAAGCCGGCTCGTACTAGTGTTAAGACAAAAAATATAAAGAAGGGGATACTGTGCGAATTACTAAGGCAGAACGACATTTTGCGAAAGTCTACAAAGAATTGGACTCTGGAAATATTTAAAATAAAACAATATAAGGAAAATAAATCGGTTTATGTATTAGGGGATTTAAGTGGTGATGTGATTGATGGTACATTTTACGAAGAGGAAATGCAAGCAGTGCCACTACCCAAAGTTTACGAAATAGACGAAATTTTAGAAGCTAAAAGTAAACGAATACTTGTTCGGCGGCGAGGCTATCCTGCTTCATTTAATTCATGGATTCCAGTATCCTATTTAACGAACGGCTAGCAACATTTAAAGGACCGGGGTAATGGAAAGTTCCACCACGTCAACTTGCAGAATGTGGTTTTTATTTTGTTAGATTACCCGATATTGTAAGATGTGCATATTGTACTTTAGAATTAGGTAATTTGCAATCTTATAATATCCCTTTGAAAGAGCATAAACGTTGGAGTCCATATTACCCTCTGTTAAGAGGTAACGTAGATGTGTGTGGTTATAAAATGCAAATAAGACCTTTTTCCATGCCTGAAAAAGGATGGTAATAATACAATATTATAAACTAGTGCTATATTAGTGTATATAGCAGAAAAAGTGAATGATCCTTATCTCCAATATTATTCGCATCAAGCAGGTAGTGGTTACAATGTATATAGAGGTGCACCATACCAAGATGTTTTCTAGGTGGTTTATTTCGTAGTGTATTTCTATTATTAAAACGAGTTGCAAAAACTATTGGTAAAGAATTGTTACGTGCTGGAATTAATGTAGCTGGAGACGTACTAAATAGTAATAGACCCTTTGAAGAGGATTTAAAAGCACGCTCTCAAGAGGCAAAAAGTAATTTAAAGAATAAAGCCCAAAATAAAATAAATCAAGTGTTGGTAGGATCGGGGCGGAAATGTAAAAAATTTCAAACAGGTGGTGGCGGTGCTATAAAGAGGCGGAAGAAAGATATTTTCGATTGATTATGGAGCAGTGTATTAGTTTTTACCTCACACTACTCAGTAATATATGGAAAAAATTTCCACAAAATACTCTAGCATGTAATTCTACCAAACTATATCAGCCTCTCGTGCTGGAGAAAGGTGTGTCTGAAACAGCTGTTGTTGAAGTACATTATACAGGTTCATTTCAGAATGTTTCTAAATATACTAATAATATTTATTACCGCGCCACGAATAATGACAGCTGGAACATAACTATAGTAATGCCCGACCATTATTATCATGTTGACGATATTCTATCTCAAATTAACCAGAAAAGTGATAAATTGAATTTACAATTGAAACCCAAAGCTTCGGTGAAACGAATTGAGGTTAGTAGAGTAAGAAAAGATGACGGTGTAGTTGAAGTTTGTCTATCACCCGAATTAGCCCAAATGCTGGGTTTTGATCATATACAACAAAATAATATTGCTCTTGTCCATCACGCACGGTATCCGCCCGATCTTCAAAAATCCCTACCCGTACACATATATATTTATAGTGATATTGTAGACCCACTACTGGTGAGGGATGCTGTTGCGCCACTACTGCGTATTATAAACACGAATATTAAAGAGTACGGTGCTAGTAATGTTCATAATTTTTTTTAAAAAATTCTCATTATGTTCCCGTACAACGTAAACAGTTTGATCAAATTATTGATTTAAAAGAGAGCACTGGAAATCCGCTTCCTTTCCAATATGGCAGTGTATGTGTAAAACTAGATTGTCGCAGACGTAATACGGTATTATAAAAATAATTTAATGAGTATATTAATAGTATTAGAAAAATGCAGTGCGAGTGTACGAAATCAGAATTAGATCTATATTCGGGTCTGCCCGCTCAAACTAGTATTATAGGTAATACAACAGTGCCGTATAGGCCGGTAGCGTCAATATCTGATAATGCACCCATAGAGTTTGTAGTCCCCGGCCACGGTGATGATTATATTGATTTACCACATACAATGCTACATAGAGGTAAAATTACTAAACGTGATGGTTCTGATTTAACATCTGCCGATAAGAAAATTAGTCCTGTAAATGATTTTCTCAGCACTTTGTTCAGCGAAGTACAGATATATCTGAATAATCAACTAATTTCCTATTCCTCGTGTACATATCCATTTCGATCATATATTGAGAAACTATTGAATTATAATGTCAATGTAAAAACAACTCATCTTCAGACGGCAATGTGGTTTAAAGATACTGCCGGTCATATGGACAGTGTGGCTGATAATCAGGGTTTTAAACAACACTCACTTGTCACAGCGTTAAGTCAGCCCTTTGAATTACTGGGCTATATTCATGGTGATATTTTCAATCAGGTGAAATTTCTATTGAGTGGTGTACAGTTGCGTATTAAACCCATTCCGGCCAAACCCGTATTTTGTCTAATGGGTGAAGCTGCGGCAGACGGAAAAGTTGTAATTACAGATGCAACACTGCTTGCAAAAATGGTTGATGTGTCGCCCACGGTAATAGTAGCACAAAATAAAGTATTACATAACACCCTATAACAAAGGTTCAGGTGAAGACAGAAACATTACCTCAAGTTGGTATGGACACTACACTTCCAGATTTGTTTTCTGCCTAAATGTATTATTATTGGATATACTAAAACAGCTTTCAACGGCACATATCAGACAAATCCATTTAAGTTTAAGCATTTCAGTATGTCATTTTTTACATTGTATTTCGACAGAACACCCGTTCTATCTATACCGCTACAGCCAGATTTTGATAAGCTATATATTCAAGCGTATTCTACGTTATATACAGATTCTGGTATTTATTATTCTAATCAAGGTAATGATATTTCGCTTGCCGAGTATCCTAATGGTTATACTCTACTGTTGTTTAATTCCTGATTGTAGTGCCGGTGCAGCATTTCATACTAGTCCCCAACGTTCATTTTAAGCAAGAACTGCCATATCCTGTAACAATAATTATTTATGGTGAATTCTCCTCTGAACTAGAAATTGATTTCCAGATAAAAATATATATTAATTAATTAAAAAGAAAAATGTTAAATACCCATGAACTTTATGAGGCATTACAACATAATTTGCCTAAAAATCATTTTATAGGTGTATATGCTGCAGATCAACTAATTCCATTTATTCATACATTTCCTGCAGTCATTATTATAAATACTGATCCTAGTAATAAGCCCGGTGAATTGGGTTGCCGTTTATATATCTAATTCAGGGCACGG
The DNA here is from genome assembly GCA_022664845.1 of Lepisma saccharinum. Lineage (NCBI taxonomy): Eukaryota > Metazoa > Arthropoda > Insecta > Zygentoma > Lepismatidae > Lepisma > Lepisma saccharinum. The sequence continues at coordinate 5,598 of JAGDQP010004324.1, forward strand.
TGAATTTTTGATAGCTATGAACTTCCACCATATATATATATACCGTATTATATAAGGTTTTTAAAAGGAAACTGTTTATTTTATACGTGGAATAATAGACGTATTCAAGGTGATTTATCTCAATTCTGTGGACACTATTGTTTTCTCTATTTAGCATGTCGTGCATCTGGCTATTCACTACAGGACTTCTTAAATAAATTCTCAACCGGCAACACTAAAGTTAGCGATATTATGCTTTATTCATTTATGAGAATGGTCCCTGGCGTGAGATTAAGTTCTCCGTAAGCCATGTGTGTTGATCCCTGGCGTGAGAATAAGTTCTTCGTAAATTATGTGTGTGTTGGTCACTGGCGCGAGATTAAGTTCTCCATAAACTGTGTGTATGTGTTGGTCACTGGAGTGAGATTGAGTTCTTTGTAAACCATTTGTGTTGGTCACTGAAGCGAGATTAATCATATGTATGTGTTAGTCACTGGAGCGAGATTAAGTTCTCTGTAAATCATGTCTGTTGGTCACGAGCGAGACGAATTCAGTATACACAAAACATCGCTAAACTCTGTTACAGTGTCACAGACTATGGTGGAAGCCCTGTGCTATGTTAAAATAGTGTGCTTTTTTTTTTAATCACCAACCCTAGAACAGCCATAAGCCCCTCGTAGTCTTTCTTGTAGGTTAAATAGCCTAGACTATGTGTAATCTTTGCTATGGTAAATAGGGGGTTGGAAAAATGCCATACTCTTTTATGAAATATAAGGGTTAAAAAGCAGGAGTCGTAAAAGGGAATAAAATTGAATAAAATTGATTGAGTCGTCGGGAAATTCCCGACTGGAAGTTAATGTCATGGGGAAAGCCCAGCAAACATAGGTAGCCATAGCGTATCGTGCAGTCTTGGAGAATGGACTACACGCTATCGTCCAGGTACGGTAAAATAATACAATTTCTCACAAAGTGCTTTCAAGTGTCGGACATACTACTACCGCTGTGACTATTGAAATGAATTTCGGTATGGAGGTACATTATCAATAGTAGGTTAATTAAGTATTACACAATTTTACCCCAAAACGCCATCTTTGATCCAAAATGGCGGACTTAAAAATCCAGTTTCCACAACATTTGAGCTAGATATACAAAATTTGGCATAAAGGTGCACTCTAACGAGTAGTTTAGGCGCCATCTTGGATACAAAATGGTCGCCGCAAAAACCATTCTCCACATAGTTTTAGCTAGATAAATGAGATTTTACATGAAGATGTACCATCATATGTAGGTCACAATATAAGAAACCATTCAAAAAGTCGTCAACTTGGATACAAAATGGCAGCCCAAAACCCGGTTACCAAACCATTGAAGCTAATGAAACGAAATTTTGTATGAAGGTGTATGACGAAAAGTAGGTTAGAATTAATGGGGCATACCTCTTTTTGGGGGCACAGCCTCCCCGTGGGAGTGTGTAGACGGACACCATGTCGGTGTAGTCCTGCAGGTAGATTTTGGTTAAGATGAAGGGGCGTATCAAAGCAAGTCCATATAATATATAGCTCCATGTTCACTGACTGACTCACGCTGACTAATCATTAAAATTCACAGTCCAAACTAGTGCAGCTAGAAACATCAAATTTGGTATCAAAGTGTAGGACCATGAGTAAGTAAAGGAGAAAATGCGACATTTTGAAAAAAGTTTCCACCTTGAATCCAAAATGGTCGACAAACCTATTATATAGCATACACAACCTAAACAGCTGGGGCTAGCGAGATGAAAATTGGTATGAAGGCACATTATCACTAGCAGGTGATCAAAATACGGCAAAATTTTGATAAAGTCGCCATTGTGAATCCAAAATGGCAGACACTAAAAACCCATTTTCCACACAGTTTAAGCTAGACACACGAAATTTGGTATGATGGCACAAGGCAGCTGGTAGGTTAACAAAATATTACAATATATTGAAAAAAGAATCACCATCTTGGATCCAAAATGGCCGCCGTACCCATTGTTGCATAGAATGCGCAGGCTAGACGGCTGGACCTACAGAAATGAAATTTGGTATAAGGGTACAATCTCACTAGTACGCTATGAAAATTTACCGAAATTTTAAATTTACTAGTACACAATTTACCGCAAAATTAAAAGAAAAAAGTACGTTATAAAAATAATACCGAATACCAATATCTTGGTTCCAAAGTTGCGGACCTGAAAGTTCCATTTTCCACACCGTTTACTCTAGTGATTCGAAATTTGGCATGAAGGTACATCCTCACTAGTATATAAAAATATTACAAAATGTTGAAAAAGTCGCCATCTTGGATCCAAAATGGCCGCCAACCCCATTGTTGTATAGAATACCCAGCCTAAACCACTGGAGCTATTGAAATGAAATTTGGTAATGGGTTACTATAATATTACACAATGTATCCAGAGACGGCATATTGGATCCAAATTGGCGGACCTAAAAATTTTTTCCACACCGTTTTAGCTAGAGATAAGAAATTTAGAATAAAGGTGCATTATAATGAGTAGTTTAGGAAAATATTCCAACATTTCTGAAAAGTCGCCATCTAGGATTTAAAATGGCCGCCCAAAAACCTATTTTGAACACCGTTTGAGCTAGATAAATGAAATTTTACATGAAGGTGTACCATCAGAAGTAAGTCACGACAATATAAGAAAACGTTCAAAAAGTCGTCAACTTAGATCCAAAATAGCCGCCCCAAAACCGAATTTCCAAACCATTGAAGCTAGAGAAACGAAATTTTGTATGAAGTATGAGCCAAGAGTAGGTTACAAGAAATGGCACAAACCTCTCCTTTGGTGGTGCAGCCCCCCTTCCCCCGTGGGATGATGCAAATGGACACCGTGGGGTTGCAGTCCCGTGGGGAGATTTTGTTTAAAGTAAAAGGGGCGCAGCTCCCTACGGTGGGCAGGGGCAGCGCCGCCAGCGAAACAGAGCTAGTCCATATATAGCCCCATGGTCACTCACTGCTCACCAAAATTCGCAGGTCAAACTACTGGAGCTAGAAACACAAAATTTGGTATGATGATGTAGGACCATGAGTAGGTAAAGAAAAAGTGGGACATTTTGGAAAGGTTTCAATCTTGGATCCAAAATGGCCGCCAAACCCATTGTCGTATAGGATACACAGCCTAAACCACTGGAGCTATTGAAATGAAATTTGGTATAAAGGTACATCAACACAAAGAGGTTACGAAAATATTTTCAAATTTTCTAAAAGACGCTATCTTGGATGCAAAATGGCGGACACAAAAATTCAATTACCACACCTTTTGAGCTGGGGATACGAAATTTGGCATAAAGATATATCATAACAAGTAGTTTAGGAAACATTACAACACTTTGAAAAGGTCGCCATCTTGGATTCAATATGGCCGCCTAAAATTCATTCTCGACACCATTCGAACTAGAGAAATGCAATTTTATATGAATTCACGAAAGTATAATAAAACGCTAAAAAAGTCGCCATCTTTAATACAAAATGGTTTCCCGAAAACACATTTTCTAAAACCACTGATGCTAGACAAACGAAGTTTGGTATTGATGTGTGGCATGACGAGTAGGTTACAAATAATGAGGCAAATCTCCTTAATCTTTGCGCAGGCCCCTCGGTAGCATGTGTACCATGGAGACGCAGTCCGCCAGGGAGTCTGGTTACGTTAAAGGGTGTTGCAGTTCCGCCAAAACCTCAAGTTGGGAGCGCAGCAACCACGGGGCTTGGGGGTAGCGCCCCCAGCGAAGCAAAGCTAGTCCACATACTATATAGCCCCATTGTCACTCACTCACTGACTGATCATTATTCCGAGGCCAAACTACTGAAGCTAGAACACCAGATTTGGTATGAAGCTGTATGACCATGGGTAGGTAAAGGAAAAAAAATGCTACAATTTGAAAAGTCGCCATTTTGGATCCAAAATGGCTGCCCCAAAACAATTTCTACACCATTCGAGCTAGAGAAATGAAAATTCATATGTAGATGTAACTTCACGAGTAAGTCACGACAGTATAATAAATCGTTAAAAAAGTCGCCATCTTTAATCCAAAATGACCGCCCGAATACCCATTTTCTAAACCACTGATGCTAGACAAACGAAATTTGGTATGAAGTTGTACACTTCGCATCAAAAAAAATTGCGACAGCGAACGCCGTGCAGCTAGACAACCCAAATGGCACCCTCTTATCCTATAATCTTTTCTGCTAAACAGACCCCCTCTTTCTCCTTCCCTCGTCTCGCCCATACTAAAATCAGAAAAAAATCATGAGCATTTTTTTTTTTTAAAAAATAGACATATATTTCGATAAAATGAAAGAATAAAAGCGAGACGAAACAATGTACATAAGTTGATGGAGGGAGAATTTTAAACACATACAATGAAACATTGAAATCGATGGATGTCTTTAGGCAGAGGAAGAGAAATGAGAGAGAGACAGGGAAACGGGGAGAGGAGAGAGAAGAAGAAGGAGTACAGATTAAAGTATGGAATTTAAACTTATTAAAAAAGAACCTAACATTATAAACTGCAGTGCTCACAAATCTAACAGCAAGATAGGAGTGACTTGTGGATTTTATATTTTTTTCAGGGATATTCGAATATATTATGGGTGCTTGAAAATTCATTTAGTCACTTTCAAAATGGAAACGAAAAATTGATGGTCACATTAAATACTCATTTCCAGTGGAACTCCAGAGGTTTGAGACACATCTAGGATAACTAAAGTGTAGCACACATGCTTTGTTTGCGCGTAGTTCGGTTGCAAATTCGGTCTGACTATGAAGTACTGGTTCGCAATACATTGTAATCAGGGATTCCGCCAGAATTTTCAGTTTGGAGGGTGAAAAGTATTAATTGGGAGGGTGCAGCTAGTTTTTCAATGTTTCTGTCAACTTTTGACCGCGATAAAGTTGGGGAGTAGTCTCGAGGATTTGGGGTTGACACCCCTCACAGGGGCCGGGGTCTGGCGGAATCACTGATTGTAACAAACCCAGTAGATAACGTTGGTCATACCTTCCATTCCAGACTACGAATGCAATTTGAACGTACAAAGAAAACAAATGGATAATAATTTTTCTGCTTAATTTCTATCAGAAAGAGTCAATATTACATATGCAAACATGTAATATAAAATATGTATCACAATGAAAAGTTACAAATGTTCAAAAGCAAAATTCGCATGTTCCTGTGGGCATAGCAGACATTACATGTTGCACATTTCAAACGTGAAGATAGAACACATTTAATGCATGTTGATAAATTATAGGATGGAAACGACTTTTGTGCCAAATTAATATAATAATTATTCTCTTGAAACAGCGAAAAAAGGAGGCCATTTTCTACTCATATCTTAAAATGTATCTGTTCCGAACATTCCACTCTAGATTCCACATATTGCGAATATAACGTTCTGATAATTACAACACTAATGAACTAGTGTATATAACGATTCGCACAGATGGAATGAACACGGCAGAGCTGAAACGGATCACCGGCTGTCAGGGGATGCTGGTCAGGTTGTGGACTGTGTCAACAGGTTTAAGATTCGAACGCATTCTGACGCAGGGGTTTGAAGTAGAGCTGATAACCCGGATGATGGAGGAGAGATTTTAATTATTCCATTGCGTTTGAACATTGTTTCTGTCAGGGGTGACCAGGATCGGATATGTTACCCCAAGAACACAAAAAATACGACGTCGAAATTCTCAGTTAAATAGATTATCCAGAACGGGTTAATCGGGTTACTTATGTTTGAATTTGGCCCTGTCACCGAGTCATCGAAAGTGGCCCGGATTTGGGTGTGGAACACGCACAAAAGAGAGAGTGTGTGTAAAGTAAGAGAAAAAAATAAATAAAGAGAAGAAGAAGAGAAAGAAGCAGCGAAGACACGATAACAGTACATCAAGAAAGAGAGTTAGAGTGAAAAACATGAAAACAGCATTATCATTATGCTAAACAACACATATACTGTTTAATCGGATTCTGACCAGCGATGCTTCGTAAGTTCTCCACATCCCGCAGATAAATCTCTGAATATTTCAGTGTATGCGAAAAAGAAACTGGCTGGTGGGGGAATCGAACCCAGGTTTTCAAATTAGAAGTCAAGCACGGTAGCAATACTCCACAGCTGCCTCTGCACAAAGCGTGCTTAACAATGCTATAATGTTTCTTTCTAAGAATAATAACATGAAAAGTGGATACTTCTGATCAATGACGCATTCTTGACTGTCCTGGTAACCCCCTGAGACTGAATTTGGACTTTTCCAACCTATATTCGTAAATCGTCTTCCTCTCTATAGTGACTAAAGTATTTGATTCCACAGTGTGAAGGATTCTGCGCTTTGTATGAGAAGTTATGATTAGATTCTTCATTGCCGCTTTGTAAAAAACTTGATTGAACAGGGTTTGAACCTACGTTGGTTTGATGTAATACTTGAAAATCCAGCACTTTTCCTCTACTCCATCTGGCCAACTAAAAATAGAATCCATGAATTAATAAGTTCATCTTTGGAAATAGTCAACTTCGCCCGGTAAGTTGTTTAAACCAAAGTGCACGCTAAAATTTCTTTATCCATTGACTGACAAACAACTTAGGGCCCACTAATATTCGAAATAAAAAAATCGAGGAAAAATGAAAGAAACAATAACAGCTTATGCAGTTACATTGCGCCGTGGAAGTTCAAAGTCACGCTTAGAGGAATTATTATTAATATTATTATTGTTGTTGTTGCAGTGAAACGTCCAATAACTGACAGTTTTATATTCCGTGTAGAACAGCATTGAATATTATGGAAGTAAACTCTCAATAATGTACTATATGAAAAAGAACACGGAGAGCTTGACAATGTTTTGTTTTAAAGTAAAAAACCTCTCTATAGTGGACGTCTGCAAAACTTTCTGCATAAAATAGTTTTTCAGATGTGAGTAAGTTTCCTATCAGGAAGACAAATGTTGACGTTATTTCCAATACCCCTCCAATGTAATTATTGAACATAATCAGTAACAATATTGTTAGAAAGGGCCTAAATAAACTCATGAGCCCGAAGCATGGCACGATTTGTTGCAAGTTTGGCGGTTTTTTTTACGAATCACTTGACCTGGCTCCCAGCTAAGGAGAGCCCACATGGAAACAATGTAGAGTAGAAAGTTAACAGAACGTTTGTGTATACACGCCGTTAACCGGGGGCTTCCCCCCGCCCAGCTCAATTCTGACGCACCGTGCCCCCGGTTCGTTTCGCTCGGTGTGCATCCTGCCCTGGTGGGTTGATGTACATCCTAACTTTTAGTAGCTGAACTCCACGTTAACATGGTAACTTTTTTTTGTTCACTAACTTTACTGTACATAATCTACGAAAAATGCAAGAAAGCAATTATTAATAATAAATTTGAACTTAGAAAAATACATTTTGAACGAAAAAAAAAGAAGAAAATTGTTGCCCCACCGGGATTCGAACTCAGGACCTCTGAATTAGTTTCTCCATGCGATAACCACAAGGCAAAGCTGCCAGTTGCCGACTAGGCTTCAGTGCGAGCTGTCCTGTGTTCGATTGCCGGTGGGGGCTCAACATTTCGGTGTTGACCCAGCATCGTGAAGACAATTCTAACTAAGACAGTGGCGATCACAGTTGAGAGCTTCGGATTTCCTCTACCAGCACGTCTGGTCAGCGTGGGAGCAGCATACCTTACGAACTATTTTCTGTTCAGAAGTAAGGATTATCGTAATGGAAATTTTCATAAGCAAGTTGTTACATGCGCTATTAAAACATCATTTATTTCTAAATAAAAAATATAAATAAACCGTCGTGGAGGCTTCAATTATTTACCATTAAGATGACACTCTTGTATTTAAGATGCTATTGAGTCATTTTTTCAAAGGATCCACGTCAAACCATGATATTCGTAGAAGTGTGTTGAACCAATGTAAATTGGACGCTTATTTTCCAGGATGCATTAGCCAAGTCCGTCTTTTCTTACACTTTGCTAAACACAAAACTGCATGCTATTTACAAATCCTTCATATTTAAGAAAT
>JAGDQP010004324.1:23631-49064 GCA_022664845.1 Lepisma saccharinum
ATTGCCTGAAAATCGTACACGCTCTGTTTAGTGATTTAGAATTAATTTCGTTAGTCAAATTGCAATCTTTACCGTGTACCGTACGCTCATGTTTTAGTCTCTCCGTGTTGAGAATCTGCGCCTTTTAAGGAAAATGTAAATCTTATACCTTTTTATTTCTGAATTTGAAACTCATAGTATCCCGAAAGAAAACGCTATTTTAGCTCATTATCGTTAAGTGCTCACCTCTAATCTGATTTACGCTAAATTTTACGCTTATTTTTACTTTATTTAGCCCCCAAATATCCAAGACCAAATTTACATAAACTTCGCTCCAAATTAGCCCCCATTACACACCAAATTAGAAGCGAAAGTTACCCAGACAATCAATTGCTTTCAAGACATCAAATTCTCTTTCGAGACGTCTCGCGGCAAATCAACAGAGTACTATGTAGTGTGGTTTATCTGTATAGTAGCTATGCTCTGTGCTTGTGATTGTGCAATGTCCTTGAACATACAGACCATGTTGTACTGTCATTGTTCCTTTTTTCTAGCCCCGTTGTTCTCCCCGCGGTTGCCTAGTCCAATGGCTCTCACCAATTTCGAGCCTCTCGTCCTCTTGAGTGAATGCGATTCTCCTGCTCGCCCCCCCCCCCTCCGAAGTCAATTCACTCATGCGCAAGGCGTAACGTAAGCCTTGGACGACGATCCAGCAACAATGTTTCATTTCTTACATACGCCTTGTAATCACGGCCGTAGGATGAGCCAGGAACTGGGTCGAGGGATGACGCCCCAAGCTAGCAGAAGGCTTGTTAATCATCATACCGTTTGCCTTCCCCCTCTGACGGGCTCAGGCGTATTCAGGTACTGGGATAGGATGTAGTCATTGATAACAAAAGTAGGTTTCAAATAGTTTGCTTTCATTTTAGAAAGATGTTATACAAAATAGAACTAGCGCCATGTTACTCACTTGACTGTATGAAATTACTCGTGTATGCGTATGTCTTGACAGTCAACTCCTATGACTGCCCTGGAAGACTGTAGGTACTATAACTATATCACTCTTCTGTTTTGTTGGTAAAAGTCCTCTTCTATATATTGAATCTAACTTTCCCCTTCTAGGGAGCTGAGGAGCCTAAACAACTGTGTGGGTCAGCATTTCTCCTGGGACGTTGCTGGCCCGCACAGTCTGAGGTTCCTGTTTTAAAATCATACAGCCCGGAAAAGTTTCTGCGCTATTAACATAAATATTGACTGACACTTCATTATTTCTTGTACATAACAAGTTACGTATGTTTGTTTTTATCAACTTGTTCATGATTAAGCAGTGTCTTATAAGCATTGTTTGTTTGTTACAATTTTGTAATGTTTGTTTGCTCAATTCTGGTTCTGCTGATCTTTTATGAGACCCTCTGTGATCCCGAGACATAGTCCTGGGGTCGATAGGTATCCTTTACATACCCCCCACCGAATTTAAGAATTTTCGTATAAATATTGTTTTTATGGGAAAATTCGTCCTTCACCTGTTTTCTGTATATATATATATATATATATATATATATATATATATATATATATACCATCCACCAGATCGTCCAGATTTTGCCCCATTACTGTCAATACATGTATAGTATATTAAATCGAGGAGAAAAAAATATCACTGTCACTGTATCACACACACACACACACACACATATATATATATATATATTCAATATATAAGACAATCATAAATATTTCACCTAAACACCACACTGGGGAAAAAGGAAAAAAAGGGGGAGCATATGTATATGCTATCACTAGGGCGTGCATTTGTTCGTGTCGGGCTCCATTCAAGGGATCCTTGTTGCGCTAGCACTTTTCTTGGGGAAATTAGGTACTCCTGTTGTTTTTTAGGTCCTGGAAGTCCACTTTGGGTGCTTGATGCCGCCTGGGTTATTGAGGATGCTTCGCCGCCGTCTGTTGATATGCTGTTCTGGATGTGCTTTGTTGTAAGTTTTTGTGTTAGTCCGGTGACATTAGATAAGGAGTCCTTGGCGCTTTTGTTTATACGAGATAGGAAAGGAACTCGTGAGGGGACATGTCCTCTATAGAAAAGATATAAGGTGTTGTTGGAGGTTTTATAGGTTGGTTCTTTGTTACTTTGCTAATTTCCTTTTTAGAAACTGGAGTTTGTGGTGGTGGCGAGAGTGGTACCCTTGGCGTTGAGGTAAAAGTTGTTTGAGAAGTTTGAGATTTGTCATAGCAGGAGAGAGGTATCTCATACTCATGTCCCTGGTTTAAGAAAGGAGAAGGGGGAATATTGCAATAGTATGGCTTAGAAATGTATTGAATAGAAGGTAGAGAAATGGAATTATGGGTAGAAGGTGCTTGCTTATTTCGAGATCGCCTAGTATTGTTATTTCCATTCTGATAGCTACAAAGTTTGGCAATAGTATATGCTAAAATTATTAATGTGAGGCCCGTTATACTCAAGGACATAACTATCAAGGCTGTTCTTAACATGGCTCTCTGGAAATAGAGAACATAAAGAAACAAACTTAGTGTCTGGCCTCTTCTAAGATTTTAATTCTTTTAGATGTAACGTAAAATACATATCCTAAAGTTATAGCTATTACCCAAAATAATACTACTACAATTATAATTATAAAAATGTTGGTATAAGAAATGTCGAATTCAAGGGGTTGGATTTGTTTACCTTGAATTTTAATTGAATTTAATTGTTCTGTTAATTTATCTAACTGGCGTATAGTAGAATTTTCAACCAATATGGGAAGTAGTTCTGTATTATTTAAAACTAAGTGGTGTGTAGCTGTTTGAATTTGCATTTTCGAAGGTAGGATCATGTCCTTGAAAATAATGTGTTCGAACTCGTTATAGTGGAAGAATAATGAGGCATTATTAGTATTTTCGTAAGGTTTACTGTGGGATATTCCTGTCTCGGATTTGTATTTTCTGTGAAAGACCACTAGAGAAGAGGCCCGTATCCGTATAACGATAAATATAATTGGTATTGGAATCAAAAGTTTGAAGTTGACATGTGGAAAACGTGTGATTGTATATTAACTCAGTTATGCAGCTCGCTTGTTGTTAGTTCCTAAAACTATGAGGTTTGCATACGTATAAATAATTTTCAAATGAACAAAATTGTTCTTCAATTTCGAGGAATTCGTTGCCGGACGTGAATACAAAGCGAGGCAGAGAAATGGTTGTTTGAACTTTATGATATAAAAATCCTAAATTGATAACTTCCAGAAGAGTCGACATGGAATTGGTTTTTATCAGTTGAACTTGAAGTAATAGGTCTACGTTTCTAGTTTGAAAATTGAAGGAAACAAGAAATGTTTTGGAAACAGTATACAAGAGGCCTAAATCATACTTGTAGATAGTGTCTCTAAGGAGTTCGTGTTCAGAAACGAGTTTCAAAGCGTGATTTTCTGCTAGGATTTGGGGAGAAAGTTTGTTAGTCGTAATGTGTGACATAAATTGTTTAATTTCACTCTGTGCTAAGTAATGGGCATATAAAGCAGATAGTTTACGTGTTTCTTGAGCGAGAGCACAAAATGATTTCAATATATGTGTTTGAATTACTAATTTAATTTGAATTTGATGAATTAATTTGATTTAATTTGAAGTACTACGTTTTTGATTATCTTAATCTCTTGAGTGAAGCTTTCTTTCATATTTATTTCTGAGGTCAGTAAATTTTCGTGCTGTCTCAGTTGCTCTACTGATGAAGCTAAATGTCGTTGCTGAAACATATTGGTCAAGGACAAACCAAACGATCCTATACCTAACAAGAAAGAGAGAAAGTTTCTCTTAGTTCGTGTGCTATTTACACAAGAAATAGTTTGGGTGGGTGAGATTTTTAAGTGATATGGGATGACATCTTCGATATTGCGAAAAAATGCCTTTTCAAAGTTCTTAATCTCTTGTCTAATCTCGTTCCAAGCAACACAATTTTCTTTAGAAGGATAACTTGTGTGTAGATTAAGGTTGGAGCGTATTGCTATGTATACGTCCGTGTGTGAATTTACTGCCAGCCCCTTATTTGTTAAAGTAGCTCCAATTTGTTGCAGAATTACTTCGTGGTATTCATTAGGGTGTAACGTTGTAGAAAAAGCTAGCATTTGTATGGAAGTTGCTATTAAAAATATACGATCCATTTTATTCTGTTTTGTCTATAAAGAGAAGAAAAAGAAGCCAAATTTTAGCTTTTCAAATTCATTTTATCCCCTTTCTTAAATTTTTAAACTAATAAAAAAAATTATGTTTTGCTATAATAATTTGTAAGTCTTACACTACAATTAAAGTAAAGGTAATGGCTTTGCTAAATTTAATGTGTATATACAAGTAACCTCGAGATAATGCTAGCAAAGCATTTTGCTGTATGCTCGTATGACAAGAAGCGGCATTACTCGAGTTTCAAATATCCTATTACCATTACACATGTCAAATAATAAAAAAAAACGTTCTTAATATAACTTCTTATGATGGCTGACAGGCGGTTCTTCGCGCCTATATTGTGGATGAGGAAATTGCCCGTTTTCAGGCGTCCTTCAGTAACGACGGTATAGTTGCGGAGATTTTTGCGGCCGCTGAGGTTGAGAAAATAGTAGTGTATTTTAACAGGGTGAGTCCTACCCTTGACAGCCTACGTGTTTAAGGCAAATGGGTCGTCGTCTGCGTAGGCAGATCTCCGAGTACGTGGAGGCAGAGGCGTGCCTGCCTGTGTTCCAAGTACTGGTGGAGGGAGACGATTTATATTGGCGGTTTCTTTAAGGTAAGTTTATTTCGCAGATTACCTACTTACTAAAGTAAATTTTAAGCTTGTATCTTTTCAATACCTTAGTGTTCGTTATATGCTTGAAAAGGAAAACACGTATCGATGGTTGTGTTTTATGCTTATAACGTGTTACTATGTAACATATAAACAGGAGAGGTATGAATAAATTAGCATAATTTTACCTTGACGTTACCCATTCGTAGCTTTTAGTTGCAGTTTAGCCGAAATCTCGGCCATTTATATATATATTACTATGCTTACATAACTAAATAGACATCGTTGTCATGCTTAATTAATAACCTTTGTTTATAGCAAAACGTCTTTCAAAATGGAGAGAAAAAAAATTGGGACTACCCTTAACATATATAACAAACTATAAAGTAAAATACCAATTATATAAAAAAACTTAATGTATTAGTGCTTTTTATGTCTACGAATTCTGTAATCACAAAACTGTAACGTAGGTTCAGATATTTCTATAAGAGGGGGGGCGTTCTTTAAAAATAAAAAAATGTCTCTAGCCAAATCGATAGATGATTCAAAAGTGTTGGGGCATTTGGAAAACATTCGGCATTTCCTCCGATGTTTCAGGCAAATTAGTATTCCATTATAGTCGGGAATAACTCGACTTTCCTTTTAAATCATCACTCGAAATCGCTAGGAACGTGTTCCTCTTTTAAAACGAAGATTTAAAAAAAATTATATATGTGAGTGGTTTGCATCTTCCATTCGTTTGTTCTTGTGCGTTTTTTTATTCGTTCTTTTCCTTAATGCCATATTTTTTCAAATAAAGCACGTCCTCGTAGTAGGGGCGTAATCGTTGTATTGTGACATCCTCTATAATCCAATTACCGCGCTTATCTTTTATTTGAACTTGATAGGCGTTATTATGTAATGTCTTGATTACAGTTCCAGGTCCGTGGAATGGTGTAGTGAATGCCTTGGCAGTACCTTGACGGAATGACGGATTATAAACTAAAACCTTGTCATTGATCTGGTAATCATGTATCTTGTGTCGTCTGTCATGAAACTTTTTCTGTCTTTCATGGTCCTTTTGTAGATTCTGAACTACTAGTTGTCGCGCATGTTGCATATCTTTCAGGTGGGTCATGTTGTCCGGAGTTTCGCAAATTCTATCAAATTTGCTATCTGCTATGTCCCTGGGTTGAAATCCAAAGGCAATATAATTAGGAGAATAACCCATAGAGGGTCTTATAGACTGGTTCAGGCAGTATATGTATTCCGAGAGGTGCCTGTCCCATGTTCTGTGATCGTTTCCTTGTTCGTTCATTCTGGTCTTAATTAAATTCTCTATCATATTGTGTGTCGATTCCACCAATCCAATTCCACTGTGTTGATACGATAAACATTTATAATGGGTAATTCCCATTAAATTACATAGTTCTATGTAATGTGCACTTCGAAATGACATGCGCCGGTCAGTTTTTATCGTCTTAGGAACACCAAAACGGAGAATTATCTGCGTGTATATAAATTTACAGATTGTTTTGGCACTTAAGTCTAGTATCGCTTGAGAAATAAGGTAACGACTTCCTTCACATATGGCAGAAACTATGTTTGTTCCCAGTGTATGACGGGGTACTTCCCCGAGGTATCCAACTGATAGGACGTAAAAACTTTGGGTACATCAAAATGTAGCAGTTCACCTTGTGGTAATTGTGTAACTATTTTGTTTCTTGACAAATGTCACACCGGCGAATCTTACTGATAAATACTGCTTCATGTTTTTGAAGTAATATTTTCGGGAAGCAGTAAGATAGGTTTTACGGTAACCTAAATGATTAGCCATTCGTGTACAATGCAGAGATTCGAACCAAGAATGCCGTAAGTCCTGTGGGACGCATCGTTGCATTGTATTGCGCCGATCATTATTCTTTGGAGGTGTGCGATACAAAATTCCATCAGCTATTTTAAAATACTTAGAATCTCTCAGGGTTTTACCATCTACCTCCTGACTGGGGTTTTGTAGGGTTTCTATAATCTTTTGAAAAAAATGGGTCTTCTGTGCGGAACGAATTTTTAGGTCTTCAAATAGAACTCCAACGAATTGAGAGTGTGTAATTTCTTCTTCTTTCTGGTGCGGTTCCTCTTTTTCTTCTGTTTGAATATTTTCGGTAATGTCCGTCCAGGCTTTTATTTGAGATTCACACAAAGTTTTTTGTTGTTCTTCTTTATCACATTGATTCGTCTCGTTGCTTTCTACTTCTTGCTTTGTTTCATTTATGACTCTTGCTATCTTATATGGAATGTCCAATAAATCATCAGTTTCCATGTCTGAGTGGTTCACGCATATTACGAGTAAACACATCAATCCAGTTGTCTTGGGTTGGGCAGTGATGTAACGTAAAGCTAAATTCACCTAGGAAGGTAAAGTAACGCGCCAGCTTACCATGCACATCTGGAGCCGTATGAGCTTTACTAAATGCAAAGTTATCGGTAAACATCAAAATGAATTCCCAATAAAATATAACGATATGTCTTGCATGTGTAAGCCGCTGCCATAACTTCTCGTTCATTTTGTCACGTCTTTTCTCTGCGTCTGTACATCTTCTTGAGCAAAACCCTAATGGCCTAATGGGATCGAGCTGAAAAATTCCGCCCGCCAGGAAATTTCGACTAGCGTCAGCGTACCGTCTAATTGGTTCTTTTGGATCATAATGCATCATGGCCAGTGAATTTACAAATGCCTGTTTGAGTAACAAGAAGATGTCCTGATGCGACGGTAACCATCTGTAACGCTTACCTTTTTTCGTCAGTTCGATAAGAGGTGCCACTAAATCTGCGTAATTAGGTATTTGCGTTCGGGCAAAATTACATAATCCTAAATATTTGCGCAAGGATTTTACATCTTTTGGAGGTAAAAAGTTATCTATTGCGGAACGAATCTCCTTGGAGATTCTAATGCCATTCTTATCTACCTCGTAACCAAAGATAGTTAACTTGGAAAAGAAAAATTTTGCCTTTGATATGGACAAACGTATACCAGTTTCTCGTATTTTCATGAAAAGTTGTTTCAGTGTTGCCAGTAATGTAAAAAACTCATCTCCATGAACTATTACGTCATCAGCATAATAACTTACCTTTTCTGGGTTTGAATCCTTTGTTATGGTGTTCATAACATGGCTTAATGCGAAGGCACTTGATTTAAGACCCGGCCCATAGTGCTGTTACCGCCCATAAAATTCATTTTATCTTATCTTATCTTAAGACCCGGCGCGGGAGTTATAGTATTTCCAAGAGGTGAAATATTGACGTTTAAATACCTCTGTGATTCTTTGTAAATTTTCACTGAGAAATATGCTTGGTTTAAATATAAGTTAGTCATATATTTCTAATGTTATGAATTATGAATATTATGAATTACTTACATTTATGAATTCACTTATCGAAGGTCAATGCACAATCTATATTTACCCGAAGGTTTACGTACAATTACTGCTCGAGATGTATAATCCGTATTTTGCGGGCGTAGCACACCTGCTTGCAACAAGGCGTCTACTTGAGCTTTTATCTCTGGCAAGAGATTTATAGGTATTTCTTTAGAACTATGTGCAAACGGCTTTATATGTTTATCTATGTGTAGTTTTTGTACGTGGTTCCTGACGTTTCCTATGTCAGCCGGGGAATACGAAAAATTGTCGCGGAATTCGTACAGCAACTCTTGTAATTCAGTTTTTTGTTCGGCGGTTAATTTATCTGATATCTGAAAGTTGGAGATGTCAAAGAACTTTTGTTTCTCGTAAACGCTGTTGTAGTTCCAAATCGTGAGACTGATCTATTTGTAAAGTGGTCAGCACTGCTGTCTTCGCATGTAAATTTGAGGTTTGTTGTTTGTCCAACTCATATTGTAGAAAAATTCTGCCCAACACTGTGTTTTTACGTAAAGAAATACTTTTTTTTAGAAGTATTGGACACTAGTACTTGTGGTGTGCACCCTGATATGACTTGTGGAAGTATTTGGATATGATGTTTCTTGAGTAGCTTATTATTTGGCTCTAACAAAACTTCTGGTTTGTTTATGTTCATATCTATCCGTAACGGTAGAAAAGCTGACGAAAAAGGTTGGAGCCTATAACATTTATGGGGATAGGTCAAGCTATCTTTCTTTTGTTTATGTATGTAAACGCTTACCATTTTGCTCACTTTGTTGTTTTTACTATACGAAAATCGTACTGGTTCTAATTTTGGGCTAAAGCTAAACGTGTTTGTTTTCAAAAGAAATTTTAGCATTATAGTAACGTAACATTTCTGTGCCTATTATAGGTGATCCAAAATTCTTTTGCACTATGTGAAAAGGATGTTGAAACGTATGGCCTTCAATATTTACGTCCAAAATCACTCCATGCTGGAAGTGAAGTGTGTGGTTTGCTATTCCGCGGATATCTGTTTTTACATCAACGATTTTTGCATCCTTCGGTAACTGAGACTGAGAAATTATAGACAAGGTGCTACCTGTGTCCAAAATTATTTGTTGCTCAATATTATTTAATTTAGCATTGATTGTCGCTATCCCATATGATTTCATCAAACTTGTAGTTATATTAATATCCTTAACCTGTTGTTTGTCTGAACAGGCGTGTGTTCTATTTTCATGCGGATGGGGCCCAACAACGTGTAAAGGCCCCTTAGCTAGTTTAAATCCGGTTCTGAATATTCTTCCTGGTTCCCTAAATACGTTCTTTCATGGCGCGAATTTCGGGATTGGTTCCCGGTCCGGCCTGAAAAGCATCGTCGTGAACGTTGTCCCCTTGTTCTTGTTCGTTGTGATCTTTCAAATTGATCACGTGGCTGATAGTTGTTGTTATCATATGACCTATTTTGATTACTTGCGTAATTATTTCGTGAATAATTGCGATTACCTGGTCGGTTATAATGCGACCGTCCTCTTTGACTTCGGCGTGTCATGTTTTCAAGTCTTATTTCTTGAACTTGTAATGTTAGATTTGTCAGTTTGTGGGTTAATACTGTCAAATCATAATTGTGTGGCTTTTCTGGATGCCTGGTTCCTGGATGCATTGGTTTCTTATTATCCGAACTAGCCTCCGAGGAAGTTGGAACTTGTCCGCTAGAGTGAGTAATCGGTTGGGTGTGTTCACCTGGTTTTATAAAGTGGGATATATTGCCCGCCATCTGTTGGGTGCTCTGTAAAGCATTAGCATTGCTTTGTAACATGTGATTAAATCCGTTATCAGGTAGGTTATAAGATGTTTCTTGTCGGTTTACCCCTTGCCATTGCGTTATTGGATTAAATGCCGTAGGGAGAACTGGTTGCGTTGTATTTGACCAACACATCCCTGTGGGAGTGCTCACTGGAGTGAATGGCGTGCCATTGCCTTGCTGTACGTGTCCTCCAAAATTTTGCGTCACTTGTGGCTGTAAATATATGTCCATTAAGTGTTTATGGCTTGATTGTAATTCTAACATTGCGTGACGTTTTAGCAAAAAATCTCGATTGAGTAATGAATGTAACTTGGTTTTAAGTTCTTCTACAGAATTAAATTTCTGCAAAGAAATCTGATCCAGGAACGTTTTCCTAAGACCAACTATGATGTGGAATATCTTCTTTTCCAGTTACATTTCTGAACATATTTGATTTATGAGCTTTTCTTTACTGAGTAAATAATGTAAGGGGTTCTCACCCTCCATTTGTATTTTCGAATTTAATATCATATCCACTTGCATAAAGTGGTTTGTTGGCCGTAATTCAGATGAAATTCGGCTAGTCACTTCTTTAAAGGACATGTTGTCATATTCTGAGTTTTTGTAGAGACTCAGGAATATATCGAGAGGAAGGTGGCTCAAAGATCCCCTGAAGCGTAATTTCTGTTCGGTGTCTGTCCACCCGTTAAGTTGGGCTATCAGCTCGAATTTAGCCAAGAATTCCTCAAAATTCTGTCCTTGCTTGTACATAGGCGGGTGGTAAATTTGACGTGCAGGTGCGTGAAAGTTTGGTGGCACCGGCGATGTTCGCGGCGTTTGTGTCGGGGACGTTTGAGGTGTGATATCGGGAGAGCCGTCGTGTGCGTCATCCACGTTTCGTCCACTACGTGTATTCGGCATGTTATTATATTAGAAAAACTCTTAGTTGTCAATGCAATAAAAAGAAAACTATAAACACATATGCTGTGTGTGTTTCGTTACATAAATACAAGAAATTATACCAGCAAGGGGAAAGAGAAAGAAAAAAAAGATTGTCGTAATACTAACATACATAAATATCTACTCGTTTACCTTGACTTATAAACTATGTGATCTCAATTAAACTAGTCATCGTTATTAGTTACTAAAGAAAGCAGGAAACACAAGAAACATGAGAGTGGAAGGGGGAGAAGATAATGAAGAAATCAGCACAACTTGTGAAGGAAATGTTACGTATGCCATATATCTGCTAACTTGTGAAGGCAGCTTAAGTAATATGACTTGATGACAGCTAGCATGTTTCTCAGATAATGCTGTGTTTGGAAATATAATAAAAAAATGCTTGCTTATGATATTTCACAGTAAGAAGAAATAGAAGTGCTGTGTTATTGTCTCTTTAAATGTATGAAGTTTTATAAGTGCAGATTTCAAGGATGTGATAGACAAAATTATTAAAAAGAATTTCAGATGTCCTATAGTTACAATTTAGAAAGAATGATGTTTTTTAATTCAAGTCAGTATCTCCACCACGTCTGCCTTCCCCCTCTGACGGGGTCAGGCGTGTTCAGGTACTGGGATAGGATGTAGTCATTGATAACAAAAGTAGGTTTCAAATAGTTTGCTTTCATTTTAGAAAGATGTTATACAAAATAAAACTAGCGCCATGTTACTCACTGGACTGTATGAAAGGACTCGTGTATGCGTATGTCTTGACAGTCAACTCCTATGACTGCCCTGGAAGAGTGTAGGTACTATAACTATATCACTCTTCTTCTGTTGTGTTGGTAAAAGTCCTTTTCTATATATTGAATCTAACTTCCCCCTTCTAGGGAGCTGAGGAGCCTAAACAACTGTGTGGGTCAGCATTTCTCGTGGGGAGTTGCTGTCCCGCACAGTCTGAGGTTCCTGTTTTCCATTCATACAGCCCGGAAAAGTTTCTGCGCTATTAACATAAATATCGACTGACACTTCATTATTTCTTGTACATAACAAGTTACGTATGTTTGTTTTTATCAACTTGTTCATGAGTAAACAATGTCTTATAAGCATTGTTTGTTTGTTACAATTTTGTAATGTTTCTTTGCTCAATTCTGGTTCTGCTGATCTTTTATGAGACCCTCTGTGATCCCGAGACATAGTCCTGGGTTCGATAGGTATCCCTTACACTACAATGAGATCGTTTCATTTACCTGTAAAATCTGTACCAAGAAATAACAGCAATGTCGCCGGAATTACAGATTTATTACGTTCTAAAGACAAAATTTCAGTTGCAGAAGGATAGTTTTCTTTTAGGGTTGGCATATTTATTATATTGCTTTTGATTATTTTCGCAGCTGTTTCTATAAATTTCATTTTCATTTCTTCGTCGTTACATTCTTTCCGTAACATTTCATTGTATTCATTCAGAATAACTTCTGCAGTCCTTCTAAAAGTAACAACATTTGTCTTTCCATTTATTTTATTGATGATTATATTTTCACCGTAATGATAACGATTTTTTTTTCTTCATGTACTTTGCACTGAAAGCTTTTTCGCCACATTTCTCCTTCATTTTGTCAACTAGCTAACCGGGTACACCTTACTTCCCCTTTTCTTGCACTCCTCAACATTTACTTCCTTTCCGCCAAACAAACACTGAAATTTCGAAGTACGGAACAGAGAACCGTAATACTTTTGAGGAACTTGCTGAAGTTTCCTCAGTTTGTGCTCGCCGTTTGTCACGCCTAATTACATTAACATTGCAATACTTTCGTCGACAATCAACATGCACAATCTGTCCAACACTCACAACAATAGGTTCACCGCGTTCTTCGCTTGCACTGTTTATTCTAGCAACTCATTTAGCACTGATATATTTGTAGGTTTCAAGTTATCATCTTCGGTTACCACAACTAGCACAAGTCACCATTTTACAATATTCAATCACTTCACAATATAGAAACAACACTTAGAAGTACTTTTGTCCACAATCCACATACATCGTGTCAAACACAGACAGCGACATTATATGTTTCCCACGTTCTTGGCTTCCAACTAGCAACTAATTTCCGTCGCACAACGCTCTACTGCTTTCTCTACGTCATAAGTGAAAAATCAGTGTTGCTAGTTTCTTTCATCAATTACACAAGGAAGAAGATTATTTATTTCTGCCTATTGAAGACAATTAAATGAGAAAATTCTATGTACTGTTAACAGACATAATGAAAATTTAAAAATGAAATTAGAAAAACGTCATTCCCACAGCGTTCGGTACAAAGTTCTTCATTAAATACTGTGGCAAGAAATAGTAAAACCGGCCGACATATTGGATCCGCTATTTTAAAGGTGTTTTGCTGCAGCTGGTACAGATCTGTGCATGAATGAATAAATATATCATAGCAAAGACCGAGATATTCTCAAATTTTTCATTCCAGTAAGAGGGACAAAGTTTTTCCGTAAATACTGTAGTAAGAAATGGTGAAGCAGCCGCCATATTGGATCCGCCATTTTGAAGGTGTTCCCCTACGTATATTTTTCTACATTTTTTATTATGTTGTTTATAGAAGTCTAAGGAACGTAATGGCGCAAGAAAGATTTCTGTTGCAATTAGTTCCGGGTTGACTCACAAATTTACTCGACTAAGTGTAGTGGTTACCTAGTTAGCTTTCTACGCAGAAAGTTATGAGTTCCAATCCCCGCATTTCTCTTTACTTTATTTTTTAAGCGAACATATTTAGAAAATTGCCTTTGTTCTTCACCCATAACTAACCATTCTGTTTGTAATTGCAGTGAAATATATTTTTGGTTTGTAAATTAACAGCTTTAAACTCGATAATGTTGTTCAGAATGTTTCGAAGTCTTTAGAAAAATTCAAATTGGTCGTACTGACTGCTATATTACGGTCGATCATGTATTACTTTTTTATTTATGAAACGAATTTAGGGCAGCAGAAAAAACAACGATAATACACAGTATCCCAGTCTAACCCGTAAGTTGAATAACATGCCAACCATAGAGTTGTAAAACCTCTCCACTAGAGTCAGGCATAGCGCTGGTGATGCTGCGCCACTTGAAAGTTGAGCGAGAGAATGTTTGTTTGGCAACAACGCGTTTTATGAGTTGCTACCATATGGCTGTTGTGCTTCGCTTTTTGGTATTAATTTAGTTGATTCGTTTGTATTTGAGAAGAAAATGTCAATATCCTGTGCAGCTCACGGTTGTACTAAGAAATATAAGAAAGGAAGTAATGTATTGTTTCACAAATAAATTATTATTTAATATTATTCCGTGAAAAATGTTTCTTTATGTAAGACGTTCTTTCATGCTGGAAATATAGAAGAAAACACAAATCTTTGATTAGAATTATTTGATGCGAAGGTTAGATTATCGAAGGTTATCGTGTTAGATCTATAGTTATAAAACTGTCCCATAGTTATAAAGAGAAATATACATAAAAATAAGTATTCTTACATTGAGAAATAATGGATCGTTTTCATTTAGACCTATTCTTAATATATTCGTGTAGAAAAAATATATATGTCTATTTAAAATTTCAATAGTTCTAAGTCCATAATGTGCTGTTGAATTTAATTGGTGGTTTTAGGCACCTAAGGCTCTGGTCGGGATAGGGGAGGGAAAATGATTCGGGAAGATATCGGCCAGGGCCTATGTTGAAGGTGCCATCCTTGCATTTGCCTGGTGAGCCTGAGCAAAAAATCTGAAGAAAAAAAACTCAAGGGAAGTAACAATGAGCTCATATCGAAACCTACCGTAAAATTCCGCGCAGAGGAAGCAAGTCCCACAGAAAGACCATACACAAAAAATCAGCTGCTCTATTGAACTGGAAATACCCGAAATGGCATGTTGAAATGTCGCTCACCACTGTCGGCAAGTGCACTATAATAAGCACATTACCATCTCTTGTAAACTGCGTGTTAATGAGAAAAAGTGAATAACAACAACGTGGGTACATACTAGACCTAGGGGGAAGTCGTATGGTAGGGTGGACCTTGATGGCGGCCATCTTGAAATCAGGTCAATTTTTTTAAAAAATAGTAATAGGATAATGTGATACATGATTTTGGACTAGAATTTAATCAGAAAAACAATGGTGACGTTAGTTTTAAGATATGCGCAGGTGGTAAAATGTTACAGGTATATTAATTGTTTGTTTCCGTTGTGCACAAGTCTCTTACAATACGACGCCTTCTAAACTGCGTGTTAATGATAGTAAGTCAATAACAACATGGTGGATATATATGAA
The DNA here is from genome assembly GCA_022664845.1 of Lepisma saccharinum. Taxonomy (NCBI): domain Eukaryota; kingdom Metazoa; phylum Arthropoda; class Insecta; order Zygentoma; family Lepismatidae; genus Lepisma; species Lepisma saccharinum. The sequence goes on from JAGDQP010004324.1 coordinate 38,799, forward strand.
GTCGAGAGGAAAGTCCATGGTAAGGGGGAACGTGACGGCGACCATCTTAAATTCCGCCATCTTGAATCCGACACAAATTTTGTAACTAGAAACCATAGCGTGCGACACCTCATTTTAATAGCAAATGTTCTCACCAATCCAGTGGTATGCCTATTTTTGCTCTATCGTTAACCAGTACGATGTTAGACCTGTTTTTAATGTGCGCTAAACAAGAGAGGTAAGAAAACAACGTTAACGAACGCTTCAATGGATTGTTCAATATGTTCTCCATTCCCGTTTATTGTTAGCTGTTTTGCGTTCCAAGTCACGCCCAACCTTCAGCAAAGTGCTAACTGGACTGTTAACACATGCGGTGTAAATTATCATGTTACCCATTTAAAAGAGCGACGAATTGACGTTTGGTACACAATCACAACAGCCCTAAGTTCGTAGTGGTTAACGATAGAGCAAAAATAGGCATACCATTGGATTGGTGAGAACATTTGCTATTAAAATGAGTTATCACACGCTATACTTTCTAGTTACAAAATTTGTGTCTGATTCAAGATGGCCACCATCAAGGTTCACCCTACCATACGACTTCCCCCTAGGTCTAGTATGTCCCCACGTTGTTATTCACTTTTTCTCATTAACACGCAGTTTACAAGGGGTGGTAATGCACTTATTATTGTGCACTTGCCAACAGCGGTGAGCTACATTTCAACATGCCATTTCGGGTATTTCCGGTTCAAAAGAGCAGCTGATTTTTTGTGTACGGTCTTTCTGTGGTACTTGCTTCCTCTGCGTGAAATTTTACGGTAGGTTTCGATATGAGCTCATTGTTACGTCCCTTGTCAGTTAGGATGGTCGGCCGCTGGAATCGAACTGCCACTGAGCCACGGTTGAAAAGACTTGTCAAATTATCAGCTCTTGACCTGAAGATCTCAGAGCTAGGTGAACCGATGGTGATTTGCCATTGCCTTCCATCGCATGAAGATGACGTCCTAAGCACGGGACCTACAGTTTAATGTGGATTACGAACCATTTGTGTCCCCGCTGGGAATCGAACCAGGAACAACCTGATTACACTATTAAGAACAATAGAAACAAATTTAACATCGCAACAAAAATAGATAAGAAACGCTTCTTATCGGTCACCCTGGTCGGTAAGAGGAAAACTCGTGAATTCTATATACCTTGTATACCTGAAGTCGGACACAGTAATATACTTAATAGACATGACTATTCGCATTGTTTATGATATAAAGTCAAACAAGCTAGAACAAACAAGGTCATTTTTAATTTTAAGACAAAGGCTTTTACCCTAAATTTAAAGACAGTCTTCTTCATTCGCAAATAGCTTTTCCGGCATCTTCTAAACTAACCAGGAAACCCAGTTTTTTTTTTGTTTTTGTTTTTAAATCTATATAATGTCACTTTCGATAGATGGTAGAACTTAAATTTCAAGTTAAAGCTGTCCGAAAACTAGAGATAATTTTATGTTCATTTTAATGACATACGTCTTGTTTCAATGATATTTATGTGAAAATTGCTCAATTTTATAATTTTCTTTGTAAATTTATGCAGGTAAACCGTTGGTTGTATAAATTACAGCATTAGTACTTTGGGTGTGTAATGTTCATGTCACTTGCGTTGAATCCCTAATGCTGTATAATATTTTAAAATCTATCTCTAATGTTTTTTTTTTTAAATAAGTTATTTCTCTAAGTATCAACATTATATTTAACAAATAAAAACGGGGATGGCATCTTGAACATAGACCCTGGCCGACATCTTCCCGAATTCTTTCCCCTCCCCTCCTCTGAGCCTTAGATGCCTAAAGGCCATTAATAAAATTAAAAAATTATCAAAAGAATCTTTTCTGAGAAAAAAAAAATTATCAATAACGTTTTACATGTGATTTTTATATTAAATTATACCTTATACTGCTCAATTTAATTAGGAATTGTTTGTATCTTACGTGTTGAACTTAACTAAGGTGAACTCGAATTCGAATTTTCAATTGTTTTTCTTCACAAGATGATCGTCCGTGGCACATACAAATGATATAATACCAGGCAGCGCACGGCTCGCTGTTTTCTCCGTGCCAAACAAACAGAGAAACCGTTGAATGTTCAACTTGCGCTACGCTGGGAATTAAAACCCACGTAGACGGTGGCGCCAACCCTGCCTCTAGTGGAGTTTTATAACTCTATGATGCAAACGCATTTTACAACGAGGAGAAGAAGCACACAACTTGTTCTTTCCCTCGCGTCTTCCAAATCAGTTTTGACAATTTCTTACTAGATGGCTCTGTCGTTAGCATACATTTGCACTCGTCCGAACTACAAAAGCAATCTAGGTTCGAATTTTTTGAATGGAGACTAGCTTCGAATTATCATTTTCGTATTTCGTTACTGTGTCATTCATTTTCACGTTATTATGTTGAATGGTTTTGCATTTTCGTTTCATTTTGTGCATTTTATTTTCGTTGCCTATTGCTAGAGGTAAAAATCAACATTTTGTTTGCCTGCCAATTGGCAATATATGAAACTAAATAAATTTTGTAACAGTAATGTTTGCACTTTAGCTTCCTAATAACAATCCAGAAAATGAGTTAGAAACTGATGTTAAGTTTCAGCAAGAAATATTTTATATAAATTGAGCGATGGGAAACAAATTACACGTAAACGAAGAGACAAAACTCCTTATGCACTGTTCATTTACGCTTTGTGTCTGTTCCATATATATAGAAGTTACATTCTTGATTGACACAGTTATAAATGAAAGTCGAGTATTTTTAATATTGCGTACTAAACAAACAAGTTGATATAATTGGTTTGGAGCCAGTGATTCCGCTATAATTTTCAGTTTAGTTGGGGGTGTAAAGTAAAAATGGGGAGAGTGTAAGTGGAGTTTTGCACGGTTTCTACTGATTTTTGGCCGAGAATTTGGTAGGTGACATTTCCACTGCAAGGGCAGTCTGGCGGAATCAGTGTTCGGAGTCTACGTTAAACTGTAGGTCCCATCCTTGCGATGCCCTCTGTATCCGATTAAAAACAATGACAACCGCCATCGGTTTACCCTGCCCAGGAATTTTCGGGTCAGCACCTGCCCTCGGCCCGAACACACACAATCGTCTTTGTTTTAAATTCGCCGCTTTTACCTCTTGTCTTAGCTCACAGCTTATATATATAATTCACAGCCATATTCAATTCACGTCTCGATGAGGCCTCTCCCGTAGGAAAGAATTTGTCTGCTGCTCCCACGCTGCCCAGACGTGTTGGGAGAGGAGAACCAAAGCTCTCAACTGTGATCACCACTGTCTTATATTCACAGCAGCTCCCCAATTGCATCATGATGCTGGATGGGCACCGTTCCAGTCCCTCTTGCTTTGGAAGAATATTGTGGCAGAGCCGGAAATCGAACCCGGGACCCCACGATCAGCAGTATGAGTGTGGAAAAATAAGTGTGAGAAATATTTTTAAAGTATATACTTTATTTTTAAAACTGCCGTCCAGTAATCGATTTATGCAATTTATCGAGATGGGAAAGAATATTTCAAACAGTTAGTATGCCGTATTTGACGCCTTTGGCTAGGGGCAGTTGTCGGAATGCAGAGCTAAGGATGACTTTTCCGAACTTCGTATTTACAGTGCATAAGAAGCCCGGTCACGTGTCTTATTTTTTGGTTATGTTCTACAACTTTAAAAATTATAAAATTCGTAGAACTACTAAAAATACTTAAGATATTTTTTTGAGCCAACTGTTATGTTCTTTTTTTAAATTCAATTTTCACATTTTCTAACCTCTCTACAAATTTGAATTTTGCGCCATCATAAATGAAACAATTACCATCTTATACAGTTTGAAAAAATCTACCATTTAAAATAAGATGGTCATCCTAGGTGCACACCCGACCGAGATATCTCTATACTACCAAAAACATACTTTAATTTAATTTGAGGTTAGGTTAGCATCTGTTGAGCTGAGATTTGGTTGAGAGCCATCATTTTTTACGCTGAATATGGTAGTACTTTTTTTTATCACGATTTCTTCCAAGACACTTTTCACCATCTTATCCTGCTAGGCCCTGTTACGTTCAACTTGTCGTATTGCACGAAGTGTATTGGGCCCTTTAATTGAAGGTTTAACTTCTCCATTTGCTAATGACAATTTTTGGTTATGTTAGCTTCGTTCAGGCTGGTTTACTTTAAATGAAAGACATAAAATAAAAATCAAATAATGATCATATCTTAATGTGACAATATTTACTCTAAACTGGATTTATTCCTAAAACTTCCATAATACATTCGTTTCATAATTCGACATGACAAAAAGGGCATGCATACATATGTGTTTATTTAACACACAATACATTGAGACAAAGGGTAACACGTATATTCAATGTTACATTTTCTTCGCATTTGAACTTAGTAATTAATGGGAGCTGCCTTTCGTTGGCTAGATGGAGTAGGGGAATCGCGCGGGACTTTCAAGTACTTAAGCAAACCAACATATGTTCAAATCCATTTAAAGTCGAAAATTTTGTTACAAAGCGATCGTGAATAATATAATCATAACTTCTCATACAAAATCAGAACAATCCACTTTTCATGTTATTATTCTTAGAAAGAAAAAACACTCTTGCATTTGTTAAGCACGTTTTGGGTAGAGTCGCCTGTGGAGTATCATTAGCGTGCTAGACTTCTAATTTGCAAACCTGGGTTCGATTCCCCACCAGCTAGTTCCTTTTTCGCATACACTGAAGTATTCAGAGATTTATCTCCGGGATGTGAAAAACTTACGAAGCATCACTGGTCAGAATCCGAGTAAACAGTATGTGTGTTGTTTAGCATAATGATAATGCTAGTTTTCATGTTTTTCACTCTTCCTCTCTTTCTTGATGTATTGCTATCTTGTCATCGCTGCTTCTTTCTCTTCTTCTTCTTCTCTATCTATTTATCTTTACTTTTCTCTTACTTTGCACACACTCTCTCTTTTGTGCGTATTCCATACCCAATTACGTGCCACTTTCAATGACCCGGTGATAGGGCCTGCCGAAACACAAGTGGGTCTGGGAAATCTATTTAATTGGGAATTTCGGCGTCGTATTTTTCGTGTTCTCGGGTAATATCTCCGGTCCTGGTCACCCCTGAAAGAAACACTGTTCAAACGCAAATAAATAATTAAAACCTATCCTTCATCCTACGGGTTATCAGATCTAAATCGAATCAGCCTGTCAGCATGGGTTCGAAACTTACACCCGATGACACAGTACAAAACCTGACCAGCATCCCCCGACAACCGGTGACCCGTTTCAGCTCTGCAGTGTTTATTTCATCTGTGCGAATTGTTATAAACATTAGTTCATTCGTGTTGTAATTATTAGAACGTTATATTCGCAATATGTGGAATCTAGAGTGGCATGTTCGGAACAGATACATTTTAAGGCATGAGTAGAAAATGGTTCACTTTTTTCCGTATTTCAAGAGAATTCTTTTTGTATTAGTTTGGCACCAAATTCGTAAGCATACTATTACACATGTTTCTTTCTTTACGTTTTCAATGTGGAACATGTAAGGTTTACTATGCTTATAGGAACATGCTAATTTTGCTTTTGAACATTTGTATCTTTTCATTTTGAGACATTTTGCATATGTAATCTTGGCTCTTTCTGATAGAAATTAAGCAGAAAAATTATCATTCATTCATTCATTTTCTTTTTATATTCAATTTGTATTAGTAATCTGGAATAGAAGGTATGACCTATGGTATCTATTGGGTTTGTTATAATCAGTGATTCCACCAGACCCCGGCCCCTTTAGGGGGTGACAGCCCCAAATCCTCGAGACTACGCTCCAACTTTAACTTTTTTGCGGATAAAAGTTGATAGAAACCGTGCTAAACTCTACGTCCCCCAAATCTGAAAATTCTGGCAGAATCCCGGATTACAAAGTGTTCCGAACCAGTATGTTTAATAAGCGCAAACGAATTTGCAAACTAACCCCGCGCAAACAAAGCGCATATGTGTTACACTTTGGACATATCCTAGAAGTGTCTCAAAACTCTGGAGTTTCACTGGAAATCATGAGTATTTAATCTGACCACCAAGTTTGGTTTCCATTATGAAAGTGACTTAATGAATTTTTGAAGCACCCTTTATATATTCTAATAACCCTGAAATAATATAAAATCCACAAGTCACTTCTATCTTGCTATTAGATTTGATTTGTGGGAACTGAACTTAATTTTTTTTACTACGTTTAAATTCCATATTTTTATCTGTACTTCTTCATCTCTCTCTCTCACCCTTTTTTTTTCTCTCTCTCTCATTTCTCATCCTATTTCTAACACACATCCATCGGTTTCAGTGTTTCATTGTATGTGTTTAAATGTCTCCCTCGATGAACTTATGTATGTCGTCTCGCTTTTATTTTTGCATTGTATCGATACTAACACATGTCTATTTTGAAAAAAAAAAAAAAAACACGTGCTTATGATGTTTGCTGATTTTAGTATGGTCGAGACGAAGGAAGGAGAAAGAGGGGGTCTGTTTACCAGACATTATTATGGGATAAGAAGGTGCAATTTGGGTTGCCTAGCTGCACGGCGTTCGCTGACGATTTTTTTAATGCGAAGTGTACCATCACGAGTAGGTTACAAAAAATGGGACAAACATCCTTTATGGGGGCTCAGTCCCCCCCCCCCGGTGGGGTGTATTTGTACCGTTGAGGTGAAGTCCACCAGAGAGAGTCTGGTTACGTTCAAGGGAGGCGCAGCCCACCAAAAACCCCAAGTTCGGAGCGCAGCGTTCCCAGCGAATCAGAGCGAGTATATATATTTTAATTGTGTGAATAGTTTAGATTATTTTTAGTTAGCCAAGAAGTACAAGTGTTGTATGCAAGTACACCGCTTAGATATAAGCGACCATCTTCAAGTGTGCATAAGCATAAAATGGGACATATTGCTACATATGAAAAGAACATATATTTTTAGACTGAACGCGGAATTCTTAAGTAATGAACTTTTCAGTTCCCTAGTGCAAGATGTATGAAATGAAGCGGATACCTTCAGACTAGGGGTAGGCAGGCGGCTAGTTAAAATTGTGGGAGCGGATTTTTTTTTTTTTTTTCGTTATGAATACAGCAAGTTTGTTCCTTAATTTTACAAAGAACGAAAAGTCATGGTATCGTATTACATGGAATTACTCCAGGCATATACTCAGAATGCGATAAAAGATAGTGGATGGCTACCTAAGGTTCATGCCACTCAAAATAAAATAAAAATGCTACATAAAAAGGTAGTGGGGCTGATTAGTTAAAAATATTACGAACTTTTTTCAAAAAAGCATGAAATTTGGCATAATGAATGGTTATACATAAAAGGCCATTTTAAGATATTGAGACACTTTGAAATTGATGTAAGAGTCCCAGAAAAACAAAATGGCGTCCATGATTTCATAATTAATTAATGAGAACGTCATATTTGAGTGATTTTCAGATTTTAATTGTGACATACTGTACAAACACAAATATGACGTTCTCTGAACACTGTAACTACTTTTAAATATACCCATAAACCATCGAAATTCAGGATGGCGGCCAGAAATTCAAATATCGTTGTTATATTGGGGCGATAAGTGAGAAATTGTGCACTTTTTCATTATGGAATAAAATTTGGTATGATGACTAAACATACTTGTAATGTCATTTAAAATATTGCGGTACTTTGAAATTGATATGGGAGTCTGAAGAATCCAAAACGGCGTCCAAGACTGCATAACACACCGTGGTAGTACTAGAATTGTGGTCGATGTTGTCATACGCGTTCGAACCCTTTCCTGTTCTGAGAACTGGATCAGTCATTTCCATCATCCTTTTCCTTCCTCGCGACCTCGCGCAAGCATTTTACCAGCTTATCCTATAAGTAATGTTATAGTTTTGCACCGTGAATAAAAGAATGATAATCTATCTGGAACACTACAATTAGTTAGGAAGATAGTCTCTATCGGACTCCATAATACTCTGCCACCTGTCAACCAGTTGTTAAATCTCCCGCTGAAATAAGTCACTGGTTTTAGAAGCAAAGAACTGGGCCAGTTTTTGTTGCACATTTTCCTCATTTTGCAGTGTTTTCACTGAAAGGTGGTTTTGCAGGCTGCGAAACATACAGTAGCCGGGTGGGGAGTTTCTCACAGCCATGTTCCTTGATCTATCACAGGTCATTCGTTCCGCATGTGGGCGCGCTTTATCACCGTGGATGAACATACCTTTGCGATTAACCAGAGTAGGGCATTTCTCGAACAAAGCAATTCGTAGGCGTTTAAGCTGCTAACAGTAGACATCTACACTGATGTTCTGGTTACGTGGCAAGAGCTCAAAATGGATTATCCCACGGTGAAAGGAGACCTTATGAGAATTATGAAAAACTGGTGGAATGACAGATTGAGAGGAAGCAGGAGAACCCCAAAAAACCCAGACGGTGTTGTTCATCATAAGCGTAAATGGTTGGATCGGCCCAGGGGCGAGTCAAGGATATTTACACCCCTTTCACAGGATGTCGCCTCCAAGTCGTCTCATAGTTTCAAATGGAGCCTTTCACACGTTGTGGCCGTCGCATCTTTGGTGTTGCGGCAAGAATTCTGGTAGCGGGATCCCGCGACTTTCCCACCGCCAAGTTGGCAGTACCACCACGTCGTTCCATTGTCTCAAACGAAGGCTTTCACACGAGAGCGATTTTCCGAGCCACCAGAGGCATGTTTATTTGACAATTTTGCATTTTAAACATGAATATCCAAGTAGAAAACGCGCACTTCAACACATAAAACTTCATAACCGAAGTTCAGTCAAGGACTGCAGTATGTAAAATTACTGCTGAAGAACATTAAAACAGAGAATTGCAGCAGAGATGCTGGGAAGAGCATGTAAACATTTTTATAAATAAAAAGGATGCCTCGCCTGCAGAGAAAAAGTTAATTTGGCAAGTTTTACATTTGTAGATGCAATAAACATTAAATTGATATAATTTATTTATGGCCTTTTGGCATCTCAGGCTCGGATCGGGATAGCTTAGGGCGGAGGATGATGTGACGTAGTCATCCAGGGGCTAGCTTGTAGATACCTTCCCGGCATTTGCCTGGTGCTATTGGGGAAAAATCCTGGGGAAAACCCTTTGTTGAAATTAAATTTATTTATAGGCTTCAGGCATCTAAGGCTCAGACCGGGATAAGGGAGGGGACAGAGCCTAAGTTAAAGAAAGGTATCAACAAAGGATTTGTCTGGTGTGCCAAAAGAAAAATTTGGAAGACTGCAGTCAAGATGGTCGAATGCTGAAAATACACCCAATACCTCTCGAGTGCTAACTGAGTCATGGCCGCTTGGTGGAAAAACTTCTCAGGATAGGCGGCCGCTGTTGTACAGTAAACTTCTCGCTACAAGGTGTTGTAATGTGAAAATAATCCTTAGCTTTGATTCTCATCTATATAAACATTGTTTTAATGTAACTGTCTATCATTAGTTTTCGTTCTTGAGATTGAAAAACATTCAATCTGCAAGAACTAGTATGTCACCAATAAAAATTGAAATTTTGAGTAGCCCTTAGACAGCCTAAACGGCTGGAGCTAGAAAAACGAACTTTGGTATGAATGTACATCATCGCCAGTAGAATAAGCAAATATTACAAAATTTTGAAAAAGTCGCCATCTTGGATCCAAATGACCGCAAAACTCATTGTTGTACAGAATACACAACCGCTGGAGCTACAAACACCAATTTTTATATGACAGTACAAAATGTCTCAAAAGACGCCATCTTGGATCCAAAATGGCGGTTCCTAAAGCTCATTTTCAACCTCGTTTGAGCTAGAGATACGAAATTTGGCATAAACGTGTGTTATCAAGACTAGTCTATAGGAAAATATTACATTTTTAAAAAGTCGCCATCTTGGTTTCAAAATGGCTGCCGAAAAACCATTTTCCACACCGTTTCGAGCTAGAAAAATGAAGTGTACTATTACGAGTAGATCACAATAATATAAGAAAATGTTTAAAAAAAGTCGCCATCTTTAACCTAAAATAGCCGCCCAAAAACCAATTTTTCAAATCACTGAAGCTAAAGAAACGTAATTTGGTTTGTAGGTGTACCATCATGAATGTTACAATAAATGGGACAAACTTACCCTATGGGGGCGCATCACCCGGGGAAGGGGGGGGGGGGGGGGTAGATGTGCACCATCGGGGCGCAGTCCCTATTCTTTCCTCCGGTGTTTTGTTCATCCAGTCCTTAG
>JAGDQP010004324.1:49164-73534 GCA_022664845.1 Lepisma saccharinum
TTTTGAGTACGTAGTTTCAACCTACTATGAGTTAGTCCATTCACTTTCAATCGAAAAGAACGTCTTTTTCTCGGTGACAAGCTATAACTGGTTAACAGAGGTTATATGACTTTGTAACCTAATTTATTTATTTTGAAAACATGAAAACGTTAGTTCAATTTTCTGTCTCTGTTTGACTGTGGGTTTGTCTGTCTGATAGTCTTTCCCCTATTAATTTTGTATCGTGTATACTGACTCTCATGTCCGTATCCACACCAGTCAGTTCTTCTTTTAAATATTGTAGCAACTCATCAAAAGTTGCAATGCTTATCCGCGTGAAATTAAAAATATTTTTCAAATTCTGTCGCAGATTATTGTACAGTGTGTAGAATATTTCTCTCGTTGGGATATCTTGTAATATTGGATGCGGCCAAAATTTACCTTTTCTCCACTTTTGGCGTTTACGTAAACGTGAAAACAGAGAAACAATAGGACTTTTTTTTTTTTTTTAACAAAGACATATTTCCATTTTAGTCGCTTAGTGAGCATGTTTGTGCTTTCTGGCTCATTTCTCAAACGGCTTTCGTTATCTGCAGTAGTTTCTTTGAAGAAGGTTTGTTATAAACCATAACAAACCTTTCTCAAAGGAAACTCGTTTCTTATGTTTCTGAAGCCAAAATCCCTTACGAATCATCATCATCATCATCGGCTTCGGTCGACAAGAATAACGAGCTTTTCATTTCCTTTTCCAATCAAAATATTTTCGCTGCTATCTATGTTGCTGTGTAAGTAAAACGAAGCAGCTACAGAGAGGGAGTGTCAAGTGACCGTGCGGGCGGTGTTATCGCTAGAAGTAAGCAGGGAAGAACATTCATGAGTCACCCACCATTGTTAACATTTCAACAGCAGGTGTGCAGATAGAATGGTCGCAGTGCAACGTTGCCGCATTCTCAAAGTAAAAAAAAAAACAAAAGAAAACGACACTGATTTATTGAGTACGTTGAAATTGTGAGACATAACATTCATAGATATGTGGGTAAAAAAATTGAGGTTTGTAACATTAAAAATAAGGGAGAAACTTGTTAAAAATATTGCAATGCTTTTTAAATGGGCTAACGTTCGAGGGAGTTTAGATTACCAGAGCACCTTAAGAGTGAGATGGAGTTGGCCGCAGCGGCAGGAAAATTAATGTTCAATTTAACATGGATTCTCACACATTTTTTTAATGTAAATCGTGGTTTCATTTTGTTCTTTCGCAAAAGTGACTGAATAGTGCCATCAATATGATGTATCTCATTTTGAAGGTACAATTTGAGCGTTGTACGTGGTATTCTCTTCTTATAAATACGGATAATTATAATCCAAGTTCCCATAAGAAAATTATCAAAATTAGAGGAAAACGTTTGCGTGTATATTACATTAAGGAAAAGAGCTAAAAGCTTCGGACTTTTTTGAGAATGGAGTACTATCTTTATATTTTTGCGCTACGTTGCTATTTATCGCTGTTTCCAAAGACATTCATTACACAATCGATTAGAAATTATATCCTTCTGCATTGAGATACATACTCTATCTCATGCTCAAAAAATGCTGTTTAATGTATGTAGTAACAAACAGAAAATAAAATTTTATAATATACTGTAGTAATATAGAAACACACCATACGGTACCTTACCAAAATAACGATACCGTATGCCAAGGATGCAAACATTAATAATAATAAAAAATAATTTGTTGATATTAAAAATAATTTTCAGTTCATTACTGGATGAAGGTCTCCCCCATTTGCTCCTATCAATATCGGTCAGTAGTTGTCCTTATACTTACAGCTCCTGAAAACACTTAAATTCATCTATCCATCGCGACCATCTTCTAGGTCGTTTATATCCACTGGGAATCCAATGTAGAACACTCGTCATCCACGTCTATTTGTCTAGTTATGTGATACATCTTCAGTTCATTTTCTTCGCAGTCGTGAACATATCTTCTGTCTTTGTTTGAGATTAAATTTATAGACTTGTCTTCCTGTTCCTCCTAGTTATTCCTAGCGCGCATCTTTTCACTGCTTTTTGCTTAACTCTTAATTTATGACTTATTTGCGTATTCAACGTTCACATTTCTCAGCCATACATCACAGGTAAGACATAGCAATTACACACTTCAGTGACTTGACGTTTGAGACACACTGTTAATTTACTTTTTAAAATAAAGTCAAATCTTTCAAATGAGCTTCATAACATTTTAATTCAATTTGTTTAAGAAAGATACATGGAACAAATGTCCGGCGAATGGAGGAGACTGCACAATGAAGAACTCCACAAACTGTACGATTTACTCAATAGTGTATAATAATATAAGAATAATGAAATTATTACGACTAGGATGGGCAGAATACGTTGCTTGATGTGGGAAAATCTAAAGAATTATATTCTATCTTGGTTGCGAAGCGGAGGCGGGGGAACATCGAGATGCCCATGGAAGGTCAATAGTAAAATGAACCTTCGAGAAGTATGTGTACGTGATGCAATCTAGCTTATCTTGTCCATGATAGAATTAAATGGAGAATGTTTGTTTCTGCGACTATGAACTTATAAGTTCCGTAAACTACACAGTTAGTTAGATTATCCAAATTGGACGCTTGCAGATGAAGCCTAGCAGTACCACATGTGCACAGTCCCAGACTGGCTACGGCTCACTTGTGTATCCATCCATTCATATTTTCACAAACATAACAGCACATATTTGGCTTTGAAGGTACCATCGCAGCACTTTCCTGTTATGACAGGAAAAACATCAGTCAGGTCAGGATGGTCGGCCACTGGTATTGAACCCGGGACCAATCGAATGTGAAGTCGAGAGAGAGAGAGAGAGAGAGAGAGTATATGTGTGTGTGTATGTGTGTGTGTAAACATGGCGGTAATATTTTAAAAAGAAAATAAGGAGACATTCCGCTAACAAAAGAATCATATTGTCAAACGTCAATACATTTCAGATCTTTGCCTAGGTTTTCTGCTTTTCAGTTGCAAGTGTTTTTCGAATTATCTGTTAATTACCCATAGGTTGAAAGAATCCTTTGAGATACAGACAGGCGACAAGTGCTTTAGACCGCTAACGCATGTTGATGACCTCTGTACAGTTAGATATTTGAGTGAATAGAGATACGGGGCTGGCGGCTGTTGTATGTTGGTCTCTCTTATTTTTGCTTTTCTTTCTTTCTTCAGTTCTGTTCCTCATCGAGCCAAAAGAACGAAATTTCACTTTTATATTCCATTTACAGCCGTAACCATACCCCCTACTGCGCTGGCCAACTTTGACCACAGGTAGGGGAAGTGGAATGAACAGGAGGGGGTGTCATTTGTTTTGAGGGGATTTAAGCAAGAGCTCCATCTGTTGCCAAAATGAAGAGGTACCTCAAACTCCAAGGAGGAAGGAGGTCTTGGATTTGTCAAGGTCACCTGACTCCTGCCGACTCTTTAAGTCCAGTGATTTGTACTACCAAATGTTTAATACTTAATTAAGCAATAAGATATAAATTTAATGGAATTACACTACAGGACATCTTATTTGATACCAAGTAGGTGTATGTGTTTGAAAATAGATATTTTATGTCCAAATGTGTTTACAGAAATATGATGCTTTTACTGCAAGGAATCTTCTAGTGCAATCTTACGAGATTTTGCATACTTGATTGTTACATACGATCTGTGCATGTCAATGAATATTTGCTATGTACATTAGTGATTTGCATGTTATATATTAGAAGCTTCGTGTAGCTGGATGCATGATGTTTTCTGCATGTTGGTAAGACTGAAGCTGATTACAAAGAACAGCTGCTTACACACTAACCTAAACTAACAGAATGAACTGGAATCTGTTACAGACAATTTGAGTTAGTTAATCTTAGTTAACATAACCTAACGGAAAGTAATTACTCCGAAGCAAGCTAATCTAATTTGTATTTGCACGGTAAAGTACACTACGCTACCGAAGGTAAGAGTAGTAATTCTCTATAAATAAATACTAACCTTGCATGGTTTCTTATTGGAATTAATCATTTATGCTTGTGCATGTGTATTTGAGCATTGTGTATATTAAGTTGGGTTATGCGAACTGTGATCTATCTTATTTATTTACTGTTACGTGGTATTTGTGCATGTGATTGCATGACCACCTCATACTATCTGTGACTGATATTATTTAGTATGAAGAAGACCAGAACTGGTGACGGTCCTCCGGGAGACGGCAGATAAAGTGTCTGCATTTTATAGGAAAAGATACCTGGCCGGGAGGCGCGTTCTGGGGCGTGGCGATCCGTAAAATATCTCACATCTAGTGAAGCATGACCGGACTGTGCAGGCAAACAGGCGCGCGCGATCGGTTCAACCGCGATAATAAAGAATCTAAAAGTACACACTCCAACGCCATAATGGTGAAAATCAAGTAAAATACACTATAATAGCAAAACGTCTGCTACTAAAAGTAATAACTAATATATCGAGAAAGAAAATAACTACCTTCAAGAAAAATGAAAGCAGCAGCATCAGGAACTCCAGCAACAAAGAGTGCCTCGCCTGGAACTCCGGTGAGAGGCACTCGATTAGTGTGAAAGTGTAAGTGTGTATATGGTGGAGGGAACCAGGCTTGATGGTAGTGTTATATTTAGTGGAACAAACAACGAATTAACAAACAGACTAAAAGTAGCGGAAACCGCAACTAGAGGTCAAACAGTGCTTATAATATCCTTGTGTGAATGTGTTTGAATGAAGAATATGGGGAGTAGAGAAGAATGAAGAGGAAAGGAGAGTGCGGTGAACCACCAGGAAGCAAGAATTTCCAAAAAAGGAAGAAAGAAACCATACTCTTCTCTTCATCTCCCCCAATGGCTCAAAATGTGAACGATGAAGAACAAGAAAGAAGAAGGTAGGCCAACCCTGCGACGAGAGGAGGATGCAGCCCAGAGGGAAGACACAATACCCAAGGAATCCAGAATCTAACCTTTTTATTCTAATCTCGTTACAGGGGAAGCAGAAGAAGAAGAAGCCAAACTTAAGTTTATGTTGTGTCGTCCTGTTTTGTCCTGTCTGTGTCTTTGTGTTGTATGTGTTTGTACAAAAAGAAAATAAAGTAGGTAGGGCCCCCTCCCATGTAAATGTTTCATCAGATTAGGAACATAGACCAGGAGAACATTCTGGATGCGTGGTCATAAGTCCATCCCGCAACACCAGCTGTCTCAACAGGTGGAACATAGGAGATTCTTGGAATGCCGGAATTCCGGCAATCCAACAATCTCTAGGGATAAGCCTGCCCCAGGCTCAGAAGTACAAATATGTGCTTGAATCACGTCCTTTAAAGTGCACAACTCAACCTGTGCAATGGATGCAAAGAGGCAGGGGTCGTAAGGCGGGCCCCAAATAAATAAAAATAAATTATTTAGTATATGCACACTTTAACAAACAAATATCATTAATGTTTAACAGGGACCTTATAATCCCACTCATTCTGTCCGTCTGTCCAGAAATTAAATGTCAGGAACTTCAAAGACAGTGAGGTGTCGTTGGAAAGGGTTTTTTTTACTAAACTAGCTCAGGGCCTCTGGAACAGTCCTGATTGGTACAATGGTTCAGTGTTGCCAGCCCATTTTCTAAAATATTCTTAAAAATTAACTGTTCAGATTTCTTGCATTCAGTTAGACCTAGCTGCGCCAAATTTTCCATAAACATTATTTGACTCAATAAGAAAACACAGACTACGTTGCCAAGCAACCCTTTTCCAAAGTTGCTAGCCTATTTTTTATAAAATTACCTTTTATAAAATTGCTTCCATTATTTTAGTCACAGCAGCACCAAATGATCAAACTTGTCATAAACAGTGTTTGACACAATAGGAACATACTGCGTGGATGTTCATGCCAAAAATATACCTCATGAACCATAAGGTGTAGAGAGATGTTTGAGGGGGTCTTTGGAAATGTTTTAGCTAGACTAGCTCAATGAAAGCACACGTGCAACCCCGACTACTTACATCAACATTTATTTATAGTACGAAATAATTGGTTCTCTACGGGGAAAGGGTAAATTAATGTTGAATATTGTTCGATTGGGAAGGGGGCAATGTAACATATTAATCTGGGCTGGAATTTTACCATAAATGCATTAGTGAAGTCAGTTTTGCCACAAATGTGTTTTTGAGAGAAATGTTACACGAGTATACATAGTTGATATATATAACCTTCGGTCTGAGTTAAAAGTTACCTAAAGGCTTTAAAAATGAAATTAAGATTCATACATAACCTTACATACAGGTACGTTCCTTCTCTATCGGAAGAGTATACATCACGTATACACATTTGAGTTGTAGTTCGCACTAATCTAATCCTTTTCAGCAAAAATCCCACGATTGATCCTGAGAGATAGGAGACTCAGGAGTTTGTTATTGCCTAGTATCTGTGTACCCCGTTACATTAGTTAACAATCTCAGATACAGCACAATTCCTGCCATTTTTCACTGGATATCTTAACAATAATAAATGCACAGGAGAGGATTTTGAAAGGAATCAGACCTGGATTTATTCAAGGAACCATTCCAGCATTTACCTGTTCTGACAGCAAAACCAAGAGAAAGCTCAGTCACGATGGCCAGCACCAGGAATCGAATCCGGGTCCTCCCGATTACAAGTTGAGCACTTTAACGACTGCTCTATCTCGTCCAGATATATAGTAACAGAGATATAGAACTGAAGGCATGGAATGAGATCTGTGAAAGAATGTGTGACGCATAACACTTCTGTGGTGCTAAACATTTCCTCAGCCAAAAATTTTACCAGAATGAACGGAAAATAGATGTAGTTACAAATCGAGCGACACAGTCGCCTGCACAAAAATGAACTGTGACTAAGTCGCCTAGTGTGCACCCGGCTCTCTCCGGAACATTTGTACAAAAAAAACTGAAGTCACGTCAGTCGCTGACCCAAGTCTGAAAAGGCAAGAGAGCCTATCTTGAGTGAGGTTTCTCCAGGGTTCTTCCTTTAGTCACACAAGCAAATGCCGGGAGGGTACCTAATCTAAGGTCGTAGTTTCTTTTCTCATTTTCCCAGAAGAGTGCTCGCCAAATTACGTCATTCCGCTAACTTGTGACGGGGTTAACCATATATGCCTGTTCAAGCCACTATGTAAGTTGAGTAATGAAATAAGAAATTCACACAACCCGTCACTTCGCAATAACCAAAGTTTGTCTGATTATTTGATTGGTCCAGGCATGTGTTTTGATCAACACTTTGTGAAGTAACCTTATTTATTTTGGAATTTTACATTTTGTTTTACTTATATTTCGAAGCAATAGGCTACACTTTTTCTCTGGTATTTCATAGTTCATACTTCATAGTATTCCACTTAAATCGCGTGACTAGTGTATTCAACTCTGGCTACAATGGATTAATGAGCTACACAATTCATTAGAAAATAGATCTAACTATAAACCACAAGTTTAACTACTCAAATCAAACGAAATTCAAAAGTAGTATTTTCCACATACAAATTTTGCCAGAGAAGTTAAATTTATCTTTAAAATATGACAGACAGTTGATGACTCTCTCGTGTCGTGATACGTAATGTTCGATTGGAGACATTGATTCGTGATTCCTCCTCAAATTGTCCTGAGTTTGCACATTTATTTACTTCTAAGTGAAACTAGATAATGTTACTCATTTGGGTGCACACAGTGTCTTTTCTTTTTTCCGAAAGAATATAAACAATTGGCGATACTTCATTGTGAATCCCCTCAGTTTGTCTTATAGGGCCTCTGGCAAAAAGGATGCGTTTTTCAGGTGATTTGATAACTATTTCAAAACACAAGAATGCAAGAATGTTAATACTACCGAAGGTGGAGAGGATGCTAATGCTGTCAGCTGCAGAACTTTTGTTGCTCTGAAATCGTAGCAGTACTGTAAATCTTAGGATATCAAGAATATGAAAAATAATTTTCTGCATATGTATTTTCCTACATACTGCCACTAAAATACTGTGTGCTTCATCTTGTGAAATTGATAGCAAGTGCTTTGTTGTGCATTCTTAAAAAGAAGGACTGCGAGAGAAGGGAAACGTGCCTCCGGTTTCATAAACAGTTGTAGCTTTAAAAAATCAAGTTTGGACAAACGAAGAAGTGCTGTTCCAATTTTCAAACTTCATTTAGACTATAAGATTCAAGGAAAGAATGGTATCTGTACAGGGATGTAAAACATTGATGAGCGGGAATGCTTAATTGTTACAGGGAAATCCCATCCACACCCCTAAAATGTGCACACAGCATACATAATATAAAAATCATTTTTCGAAGTGCATAACTTCAGTTTAAAATGAACAACTACTTATTCCGAGATAATTTACTATCCAATCAAATAGCCCTTGTCTGACTAAAGTACTCATTTTAATTAAGAATTGATTCATTTTGGAATAGACTGAATATTTATTTGTTCGTTGAATTGAATTTGTAAGGCCTTTAGGCAACGTTGGCTCATGACGGATGGATAATGATGGGATGAATTGGTGGAATGAAGAAAGTGGGAAGAAACGGGAGCACCACAAGAAAACCCACGCAGAAGGTTTTTGTCCTCCACAAAGTCCACATGGCATGAGCAGGGATCGAACCGTCGATCCCCAGCACCAGAGGTGAACGCTATACCAATTAGCCACCGCAGCCCTTATTTGTTCGTTATTCAAATATCCGAAATGTTCCATAGACATGCCTTGCTCAGTAGGTGTTCATTTCATTCTTCAGTTTGGCGAGGTTCAACCACGCCTTCGAGGTTGAGTGAGGTCGAGGTCGAAATGAGATCGCGAATTCGAGGTTGAGTGAGGTCGAGATCGAAATGAGATCGCGAGTTCGAGGTTGAGCGAGGTCGAGGGAGGTTGGGTCCAAATGTACACCTATGTCCCGGGCAGTCTGGGTCAATCCCGGACGGGTGGTAAGAGGGGTTTGCAACCTGGTACAATACAGACATATTCATTGGCATTCATCTCTGAGGTGTTCCATTCGACTTTTGTTTCGTCATGAGTGACGAAGAAAATGTTATATCCGTACGGCATTGGCTTTCTATATAATTTTGCACAATTTTTCTTCGCCTTCTTCAATCTTTCTTTTCGTATCCTTACTACTTTGTCGTTACCGAATTCCGGCTGCTTTCAGATTTCTCATCACTGAAGACTGCCAAATGTTCAGTTTTACAGCAACTTGTCGTGTTGACAGGTTTGGTTGTGTCACAAACACCTTTGTTTGCTTTTTCCACCATCCTATCGTTACATTCTGTGGGTTGGGGTACTGCATTTGTGTTGTATCACACATCACCAGTTTCCGGAAACAGTTTAATGACTCGGTTGATCGTTCTCATACACACACCTTGTTCTTTCAAGTGGGACACGTGTCACTTGACGATCACGATTCTGCTCCTGGAAAAAACTGGCAATCGCAGTTTTGCTTTTCCGTATCTTTTGCTTTCGGCATAGTGTCCAGGCGAACCGTACTTTTGCATTCAAACACTTGACAGACCACTGCACAACGTGGCTGCAGGAGACCTCCACTCCTCGCTCCCGTACACAGTGGAGCCAACTCCAGGTTCGGGACAATATACCTGAATCACACCTTATTGTGTAAGATAAGCATTTACCCTTGCTTATACAACAGAAAAATCAATGGTCTATCCTTTGCGGTAAGGATTTTTTCCAGTTGAGACGGGTTAGGTTGGAAAGATTAAATTTCGGAAAAGTTGATAAATTTTGAGACTGGAGATTGTCGAGAATTCGCGGTCTCGGAAATGCTCGACTTTTTAGGAATTGCAATATTTTATTTTCCGATTCTTTTTCCCAAATGTCGAGTACCTGAACACCCCATACAACAAGTGCTCGAAGTGGGTTAGAAAAGATAAGGGAACGGTTGCAGAAGTGGTGTAGAAAAGGTAAGGGTAGGCTTGCACCTATACTCTGCGCAACCTTAACCTGATCGCTGTATCACAAGCGGAGTACACATTGGCTTGTGAGTCAGTGAACCAGTTACCATGATGTTTCATATATATAACACTTCCCTTTCAGTTACTGATGTTTGTTTCTTCATCATTCCTAGTAAAGTTGCTGAATTCATGGCAACATTTCTATTGAGTTTTGTAATTTTCCATGTCAAAGCTTTGCTTTTATACGATGATGTTAGTTGGTGAAACTGTTACACGTTTTTAGTTTTTAATTAAAACTTATTGCTGCTCAGCAATTATTTTATTTTATCTTAAATATCTATTGAGCTTATTTCCTCATAAGTATTATGAATTATAGTATAGATATCCACGAAAAAGCTTTGGAAATGGTTTGTTTAATGTATATATATATATTTTTTTTTCTAGTTATGTGTCCAGAAGCTTCGCATTCTTATCGAGGATTCGGACCAAAACTGTAAGTATTTTTCAACCTAATTTAATTGGAAACAAGGTAATTACGTTAAATTGATTGTTGTTATTTTCAGAATTTATCTTTGTGGGCGAAACAAATAGCTTTGACCTAAGTCCATCACTTACCTGAAGGTTGACGTTACTCAACGATCACACTTCTGATGTCAGGGAAGGAGAGGGTAGTGACTAGGGTATTTATCTAGGTACAGTGCAAGCATTCGACAGGCAAAGCTAAAGAAAACCCTGGAAAGCCTCCTTCAATACGGCCGGCTGCAGAACTCGAACCTGTTGCCTTCCCAGTGACGTTGGATAACTTAGGTTAGCAGTGCCGGTCAAGAGAGAAATAGAATGACACTTTTAATGGTTAATTGCGATATATAAGGAAAAAAACAACAACAAACATACAAGGGTAGTAGGGTTTCTTAGCTTATTGTAGGAGGTGAGAATCCAGTAATTTTATTGTAAAATTATCTGTTGCTGGCAAGTTCAATTTTGAGGTTCCATTCGCCGGAAACAGAACTTTTTCATGCGTCTAGTTTGTGGCAGTACCGAATGCACCATTGATATGTACTTCGCTTTTTTTTTTCTATCAGACAACAAGGATTTTGAAAATCTGGAATTTACTTCTTCGTTAGTATTCAAGACAGGGTTTTAAAAAAATAGTTTAAAACATGTTTTATGTGCTTTTTGGTTTTAAACATTTTCAAAAAAAAAAAAAAAAATGGTAGGGCTTATGATAGGTACTCTATCTGCATTAGCTTCTATAACGTTTCAATCGCGCTTCCGGTCTATTCATAAGCATTTACTAGAAATTGTAGGTTCTGTTTTACCAAATTTGATGAATTTTGCTATTTATGAGAATTCAATTACAAAGCTATTTATCATATAAACGGTAAAGGCCCAGTGCAGTGCGCACGCGCCGTGAACGGCGCATGAAGGATGTGGAGGTAGCGATCCACATATTCTAGACCGACGGCACGAAGTGAGGTTGGGTGGTTAGTCTCACGCTCGGCTGCCTTTACCTCCCTAAGTGCCCAGGAATACCAAGGACACTGTGATAGTAGGCTGAGTATATCTCAGAGCACCAGCCATGGGAACAATGAAGAAAAGTTCTCCAGTGTCCTGGCCGGGATTTGAATTACACTCTTGAAATGTTCTCGCGTTCGGGCAACAAGACATGCAATTTCCTTTTTACACAATCTATATTTGGCTTTTACGGTTATTTTCGAACGGATTAACTTTAATAAAATGTGTCCAGATTAAATTATTTTTCCTTCCTGTGCAACCCCCTGAGTCTATAAGCGAACAGCAAAGAAGCAGAGTTCATAGTGTTGTAAATAAAAGTTTTAATCTTCTGTGAGTTTTTTTTTTTTCATTTCATTTTCATGCTTTTTTTTTAATGTCGTTTTTTCACAAAGCAAGTATTTAATGCTTTACGCTGCAGATAATCAATGTAATCAGCAGGATTGGATTTAAGCTTTCACACATTCATCCAATTTACTATTGCTTTATTTTTCTGCAGCCTTACGAGGCAAATGATGGGATTATTTATGCATTCATTGCCACATTGTTATGCTTCCTATATCTTCACCCTGACAGACATAAGGGAACTAAGAACATATGGACTGAAGTTATTTGGTATAGTTTGTAATAAAATACTAATAAACCTCCAAGGAACTGAAGAAATATTTTGAATTATAGGAATTTAAGTTCCTAAAGATAAATACAACTTCGAAGACATCTTTACTATAAACTGAAAAACTATGAATTCTTACCGAAATATGCTCTCATCCCTTATATGCAATACGTTAATTTCTATTTACGGTATTATTCAAGGAAGTTATCTATTTCTGATCATAATTACCATCCGCAAAAATCAATTATCTTTAGCTCATAATCCGGGGAAATAACCTGCTTCTATTCAAGGGCAGAGATTTATGTTTGCGTTTACTAGTACATTGTGTTTCACTATAGAAGCTCCGTGGCATTGCTGTACGAACCACGCTTTTGGCTCCAAGTCTCGCCCCATGTACTATGAAAATATATACAGATAGAGACAGTGTAACAAAAAGTATTTTATGTGATATGCATATTTCAAAAGAGATTTATAAACGCATCAGTATAAAAACTCTTTCGGGTAAAGGGAAGAGTGACGCAAGAATTCTACTCACAAAATAAGTTATATCCATTTTGCGAGTGATTTTCTTCGTTTCACTAAGGCGCAAGGGATGATACTTATTTTCTTAATTTTATTACAAAGGAAACACTCCCTCCATAGTGACACAAAGAAATTAACTCGCAAAATTGATATAACTTCTTTTGCGAGTAGAATTCTTGCGTCACTTTTCCCTTTACCTCGAAAGGATTTTTATACTGATATCACTTATTTTGTAAGGCTGTCTGTTAAAAAAAAAAAGTGCATAATCTTCATACAAAAGGTCGATTTTGGACCATGATAGGTTCCGTCGAAAACGATAACTCTTATAAAAAAATAAGCTTCGATTTACTCCAACTTGTTGGGGCCCGCAATTAACCCACAAAATTCCCCGGTACCGCCCATTTGGGGCTAAAACAAAAAGACAGACAGAATGACAGACACTTTTCTATCATTTGTGAAAATTTTGCTATTCGGCTAAAAAAAAAGTCGTAACCTTCACCGAATTCGACGTGTGATACACCGTTTGAAAGGTATTAAAGCGTAGATTAAGATTCCGCAAATTTCGGCCGCCTATATGGTCTGGAATCAGTGCTATCATCAGAAATGTGAAATTTTGATTGATTTATTTTTCGCAACGCCGTAGGGGGTTCCAGGAATATCCTACCGGCTTTTTTTTTATTCGTGTTTTAGTATGGCAAAGAGCTTTCAAATGCAATTTCAAGCATCAAAATCGGGCTTATAGTTCGCTAGATCCGAAACTAGCTGTATACATTGGAGTACCGCTAACACACTCATTTGTCAGCGTCACTCGAAGAACTACCGTTCTTCATTATATGAATACTCTCATGAACAAGCAACTCTCTATAGGTTCCTTCTAATGAGTGTGTTGCAATAGGGCTCTGAGAAATATTATTTCAAAGCTTATCATAACTTAGGTATATCCCGCGACTCCCCATGCGCTTTTTTGAAAGTATAGGAATAGCTATCGGCACGTAACAGTATGTGGGCCATTTGAAAAATTGAACTTTAAAATAGTGGCAACGCTGACACTTGGGTGCTTGTGTATAGGAACAACCACAGTATGTTCCGATTGTGTCAAATATGTATACTCAGAGCTTGGTGCGGATACGTCGAACTGAATGAAAGTAGTAAATATTTATTTTTTAAAAAATGATTGGGAACACTGTCAACTGTGGGGAGACCTGAAGTACCTCTATGATGCATCCCAGTACGTAAACACAACGCTTGGTCCTAATGCGTTGAACGATATGGAAGCAATTAAACATTTTATTTTCTGAAATTGGTAAGCAACAGTGACAACTGCGGCACTGGAAGTACCCACATGAACTGTCTCAGTACCTAATGCACATGTTAAATTTGGTGTAAATCAATGCGGATACGTCCAACGGTAACAAATATGAAATCTAGATTTTTAATCGTTCGGCAACCCTGACAAACTACGGTGCCTGGAGTGCCTGTATGACCTGTCCCAGTACCTAATGAACATGTATGTCAAATTTAGTGTAAATCAATGCACATGTGTATATTTGTATTAATAAAGGCATTTCTATAAGTTGAATTTTAATAGCAACACTGACAGCTCGGATGTTTGAGGTCGAGGATACCCAAAACTTTCTTCTATTGTGTTGAATGATGTTTCAGGTAAGTTTGGGACAGATACGATATGGAAGATTTTTTAAAAATGATTTTTTTTAAAGTTGGCAACACTGAGAACTAAGCAACCCGGAATATCTCATATATACAAAAAAAATATTTGTAATCTAAGATTTAATTATGTTATATTACTACTTAATAACCTATAGGAAAATATTTTTTGCTTAAATAGACGTTAGCAGTATTACAAAATGCTGCCTTGAAAAAGGGTCTAAAGAATCTAAATTTAGAAAGCAACAAAGGCTCGTGCCCCCCCCCCCCCAAAAAAAAAGTGTTAGAAAAACGAACGTTTTTCTCTATTTACAACACTACAATATCTAGTAAGTCTTCAACCCGACATAAACTCCTGATATTATCAAATCTACACAGTTACTCACTGCTGTCCCTTTCTTTATAAACATAAGAGATAGAGCAATGTAATCATAGAACCAAATACATACACATGAAGTTTTTGTTTTCCTGACGGTTTCTCACAATAAATAAAAAAGAAATAATTGAAATATGAACATCTTGTTTCATGTCATTCATTGCGAATTAATATTTCCCGCTTCTAACCGATAAAGAATAAATCGAAACAACGCATTTTATGTTTTCATCTGTAGGCTAGCGGCGCCTTAATACTGATTATTTTGGAAACTAGCTTTCACTCGAGACAAATTGCATACCTTTTGCTGGTGAAAATACACCCTTCCTACTCTTAAAAATAATATGATTCTTTCAAAGAACAAAAACTAAAATTAACATATTTTGAGAAGCTAACCTTTTAGCTAAGAACACTACCTCTGCCAAACTTGTACGCTTCTGTTCTACGGTTACAACATGGGCACAAAAGGAGAGTAAAAATAGTCATTTTGAACCTGGGGTCCTCTCGCCATTATCGATCCCGGAAGTACATTTCTGACTTCCAAACTAGTTTTGCCAGTAGGCGTGGCTAAGGCACTCGGAAGTGACGACTTAGGGATTGTAAACAGTTGACGATAAGATAGCAATGATGCAGAATTTTTAAGATAACATGAGAGAACACAATGGATAAAATATAATTTCAGCATGTAGTGGATACAACCAAACCGAAAGTTAAGTTAGTTTGGTTTACGTTATGAAGCTGCTATATAGTAGAATGCTGTACCAGTTTGTTAATGTTTACGTTTGAGTTTACAAATCGGGGTAATAGATGACTTTGCCGTAGCTAATGTGCCGAGATATGTTGTGTAAGATAAAATTGAATTATTATTGTTTTGTATTTATATTTCATGAAGTTATGATATTACGTGTTAAATACGTCTATAAAAACTGTATTGACTGCGAAGCCCAAGCTCTACCAACTGAGCTACGGACGCTCGGTATATTCTATTTGAACCGAACCTTCCAAATCTACTCGAATGCAGCGTTGCTTCCCTTAACTCTTTGTTACAAATGTTTTCCCTGTTCTAGAGGACTGCTATATGCGCTGTGTTTCTACAGGAAAGGGATTGCGTAGATCCTTGAGATAATTCAGATCTTACCTTAAACGATTTTGTGGATACTAAATTTCTTGAATAGATTAAATCATTAGTCGATATCTCAAGAAAATGCATATGCTTACTGTTTCAGAAAAGCAAGCCTTGGTTTGATGAAGAATGTCTTAAGAATGTCTTGCTAAGTTTGTTAATGTTTCTCTCAAGTTCCTATATCTGATTTATTTGCATTTCTTTATTCTTTTTAAATCTTTTCTAACCACTTCAGCTTATATGGATTAGTTGTTACTATTTTCTTCCCGTCCGAATTACGAAAGTTTCTCCACTCGGTTTCGAGTTTCTTCATTCCGGATTTATTTATGTCCGTGTATTCTATTATGGCTCCCGTCGACAGCCTTCCTTTTACTCTATCTGTCATGTCCGAGTTAACGAATTCGTAACCGTACACGCACTGGGTCCTTCCCTAATGCTTACTATTGTGAGTGTCAGCAACAGCATCACCGGAGACGCAGTTCAGGGAGCACGAGACCCAGGAGGCCACAGCACCCGATGCCTCCTTGAAGACGATAAAACTAGCTTAAGATACTGTTCTATTCAGTTTACGCCGCTTGGGTTACCAAGTCACTAAGTGGCTTGGGATGTCCCTGGTAAAATTCATATATCAAAACATGCCATATGTAATCCTCCGACACTGGCATGATCAAACACAACCACACTTCCAAAACGTGCAGCAAACGGTCCTCCTTGTCCATACTACTTCACAATCACGTGCCCTATCTGACTCAGCTATGGCACGTGCCGTCTACTTCACTATTCGCTCGTCAGATGGCGTCATTGCAGTGGTCATCGGACTTAACAATATTACTTATGGGATAACCCGGTAGTATTGGCAAATCAAGTCTTCACGAAAAGATCAACAACGTTGAAGAATGGCTGATCACCTTCGCGATATCGGAAGATCTAATAGTTAAGGAGATATTCTTTGAACAAAAAGACATACACAAATACACATGGACGTCTTTAGATGGCAAACATACAACCAGATCGATCACCTATTTGTAGATAGACAAATGCATACCATCATAATGAACGTTAGGACGTATAGAGTAGCGGAGGGCGACGCTGACCATCAGTTAGTGGTCACAGAAGTGAAAGAAAATTTGTGCGTCGCGAACAGGGAAAGCAAAGGATTAAAACAGCCGGAATTCAAAGTAAGATTATTGAATTTGGTAATCTGTTAAGCCGAGTTTAAAGGGAGATTACCAAATCGAAAGCTCAAATCTCAAATTACTCAAACTTAATCGACTTCAGTAATAATAAGATGTTAGTAATGAAATTGATGTGATTAAGATGTGACAGGCAATACGTGACATAGGGAAGGGCGCAGCAAGAGAAAGTGTAGGTGAGAAGAAACTACTGAAAAATAAGGCTTGGTTTCATTAATCTTGATGAGGAACGAAAGCATGCAAAGGGTTTCTCGTTGGGTTAACTCGTTGGGCTACGGATGATAAGAAATGAAGGGGGAGATCTTTAGACGCATCCGGCAAAAATTGTTGATATATGGAACAGCTATTTCGATAGGCTTCGTAGTACATACATCGGAGAACAAACGGAGACATTTGATATATATATCGCAGAACGCGGATACCCGAATTTAGCGAGAGAGAGGTCGAAATTTCGAAAAAGAAATTGAAAAATTCCAAATCATCAGGGATTGACAACATCACAGCCGAATTAATTAAAGTGGGAGGAACAGCAGTAGTAAAGGAACTACATAAATTGATAAGTGCTATAAGGAGAAAGGAGGAGCTTCCAAAGAAATGGAAAACTTCAGTAATGGTTCCGATTTACAGAAAAAAAACGATAAATCTGACTAATAATTGCTGCGGAATCTCTTTACTCCCAATATGTTACGAAGTGTTGAGTAATGTCCTGGTAACACGTCTGATTTTACACGTAGATGAAATAAGTGAAGCAGTGTGCATTTAGACCAAATTGGTCTACGTGGATCAGATTTTTGCCTTGAAAAAGACATTAGAGAAGAAGTGGGAATACAGTGAGACGGTTCACCAGGTGTTCATAGATTTTAAGAAAGTATATGACTCCATCAAAGGTGTTCATAGATTTTAAGAAAGCATATGAATCTATCAAAAGGGAACAACTATACAATATCATGGTACAATTTAAAATTCCGATAAAACTTGTTCAGCTAGTAAAGATAAGCAGATTATGTGTAGGTAATAATATGTCAGTTTCGAAACTCGCAACGAATTGAAACAAGGTGATTCCTTATCACTACAGTTGTTTAACTTTGCATTAGAATATGCGAAAAACATTGCATGGCTTAAACTATTCGTACACGCGGATGATGTAGATTTAATAGGGGATGATATAGATGCACTACAACGTAACACCAATGTGTTAGTAGAGGCTTGCGTTGAGATAGGTGTACAGGTAAAAGTAGAGAAAGCAAAATATGTGATAAGCCGACATACAGAAGATGAAGGAAATAGGTACACAATTAAGAATGAGATCATAGAGAAAGTAAATAATTTTTAATACGTGGCAGCATTGTAACTATCAAGTACGAGGTCACGAAAGAAGTAACAAGTCGCTTAGCATCGGGCAACACGTGTTCCAATTCAGTCCAGAAACTCTTAAAATTGCTATTATTATCAAGAAGTTCAAATTAAAAATATTCATAACAGTTATTCACTAGCGTCTCAACATAGAAAGTCTGAGCAAAATACACGATTTAATCGCGTGTGCAATAAAAAAAAAAACACCGTACCTGACCTACCTAGACTCCCGATCGATTGGCAGGCACGTGTGTCATTTTGTTTGCCCTCTGTGAGCGCATGTTCAATGGGACGTCAAAAACTGGAAAAACTTTTTTGGTTACCTTGTATATACAAGCATTAGCAAATTTAATAAAATTAGTGACCAAAGGCACGTGGAGTTAGTCTGACGATCGACCTTCATTAATACAGGCACGATGCTCACACACAGCACTCATAGCTCGTCCAGTGTAAAGGAGAAATGGAGGTTTGGAAGCAGCTTGTTCGCGTGTTTGTTGTATGACTGTAAAGTGGGGCTGTCAGCTGCCGCATCAAGTCGCCTCATATGCCGGCATTTGGTGAAAACCCGTGAACGAACCCACCGCCAGGCATTGATTCCAGAAATTCCGTTTGGGAGATGTGCGCCTTGCTGATGAACCTCGCATGAACTTGCAGAAAGGTTTCATGTTTCCGCTGAAACAGTCAGACTGCACCTGCATGGGATAGGGAAGTCATATAGGTTAAGCGAGTGGGTACCCCACACATTGTCGGCAGCCAACAAGGAACAACGATTGACAGACAACCTATTTGTCCTTGCTCACTCGGCACCTGAACACACCAATATTTAATAGCTTGCTCACTGGTAACGAAAAGTGGGTCCTCTATGACACTCCCAAACGTACCAGACATTGATTGTCGCCACGTGACCCTGTTCCTCACTCCTCAAGACCACCTCTGCAGCCACGAAAGGTTATGCTCTCTGTATGGTGGACTTGTCGCCAAGTGGTGCATTACGAGCTTCTTCCACTTGGTCAGACCATCACTGCTGACCTCTACTCACAGCAGTTACAAAGGGTGCACCGTGCATTGCGGCAGAAGGAGCTGGCATTGGTGAATCGCAAGGGTGTGCTGTTCCTCCACGAAAACGCCAAGCCACATGTGGCACAGAAGACCCCGGAGACACTGTGCCTTGCACCATATTCACCACCATCTGTTTCATTCCGTCTACAATCACCTCCGTGGGAGATCCTTCACCAATGAGGGAGACCTGCAAAACGCACTCACGGACTTCTTTGCCTCGAAGACCGCCAACTTTTATCACCAGTATATTGTGCAGCTGCAGGAACGTTGACAAAAGGTGTTGGATGCTGATGTAGCTTACTTCGAAACCTTAAAGGTACGCACCGTCCATTGTATTGCTCTTTGTTTATCACTGCTCTGGAACTGCAAAAACCTTTTTGGTTACCTTGTAGATAAAAAAAAATTAAAAAATATTTTTCTTAAAAGTTACAAAGAAAACCACACCAGGATTCGATCCCGGGTTCTCCGTATTAGCTTTTCGACGTGCTACCCATATGCCAAATTGACCATTGAAAATCAGCCGCTTGTAAGTCTTACTTACGGTAAAGGAGCCTTCGCCTTAATAAGGCTTTCTGTATTGAGACACTGCACTGTTATTCTGCCGGTAGTATTTATAGTTGCGAAAGTTAAAGTACGTCGCTAGCAGTTGAACTTAAATTACGTGTATTTGAAAATAAGGTTTTGAGGAAGGTATACAGGTCGAAACAGGACGAGCTGACCGGAGAATGGAGGAGACTGCGTAATAAAGAACTTCACTGACTTTTACAACTCACCTGTCATTATAAGAATCTTGAAATCACGATAGCTAAGATGGGCAGGTCATGTAGCTCGGATGGGGTAAAAACAAAGATTATGTTCCATTGTGGTTGGTAAGCCCGAGGAAGGGGCATTGAAAAGACCGATACGACGTTGGGATGACAATATTAGAAGAGATCTTTCGAGGTAGATGTTAAATTGAATAGCAATTGAAAAGTATAAAGGTATTTCCACATCTTTCTATTAGTTCCTAGAAACAAGAATCTGACTTTTATATAATCGATATCTCCCAAATGAATAGCTCTCGAGTTACCAAAATTTTCATGTGCCAATACTTTGACATTGTAAACATGACGGAAGAAAGAAATTCATAAGTTTTTGTTGCCCCATCAGTATTTTTGCTTGTGAGAGGGAGACTGGCAGCCGATTATTTTTCAGTATTTTATGTTATTTCGTTTATCACTACCAAGAATGACTTTCAGTTTCTGTAATAATGTTTTTACTATCGAAGCGAGAAAAAAAATCTTTCAAGAGGTAATCCTAACAGTGTCACTTCATTTCAAGACTAATTCTGAACTATAGTAAAGTAGCCTACTAGTTGGTAAAAAAAACACAAATAGCACTGAAAATGCTATATTACACATGAATGAAATACATCCATATATAAATGTATACTGAATAACAAATATCATACTCAAAAATTAAAATAAATTTTTAAGGTATTGTAAAATAATGCTTTACAATACATAAATTTCGCGATGTAAAATAATGCGAAAATTAAGAACAATTTATATTAATGACCGAAGTAATCTGCGTTGCTGGTGACACATTAAAGAACATATTGTTACCTTGGAACCAAAAGGTACTATGTCCACTTTGGCGACTTT
This sequence comes from Lepisma saccharinum, assembly GCA_022664845.1. Lineage (NCBI taxonomy): Eukaryota > Metazoa > Arthropoda > Insecta > Zygentoma > Lepismatidae > Lepisma > Lepisma saccharinum. The sequence continues at coordinate 70,137 of JAGDQP010004324.1, forward strand.
TGAGGAAAAACTGTTTTAGTTGAAAGTCCGTATCAATTCATTTCATTTCTAACATTTCTAGCCACTTGGAGGTCCTTTTGTGAGATATTATTTTTGGGATTGATGCCCTTCAGTACAAGGTCTTTGACTACATTGTTAAATCCATTTTACCAGAGGGAACATAGTACCTTCTGGTTCCAAGGTGACGATATGCAACATTACAGACTGAAAATTAGGTAGATAGGTAGACTTCTACCACTCCATTGTAGAAAATGTGTGATTTAATCATCTGAAAAGGACCTATGCTGAAAAACTCGATGTGCTTGGAAATCAGATTTTTACTACATTAAAATGTAAAGTAGATACTCTAATGATCTAATGTACTATAATAATTGTTATTCTTTTAAAAACGAACCATTCTGCCGAATAAGAGTCTACGTTACATTTTGACCAATTTTAAGATTTCAGTTATATTACGTTTACGTGACGTTCAAAGTACAGTCTCCATTCTAGTCAGTAAACGAACAATAAAACTCCAAATTACATAGATAATACCTACTTACATCATCGTGGAGAAGGAATGTCTAGGAAAACTTAAGAAATATAGTAAAGCATGAAAAAGGACCAGAAAGGAAGTAAGTTAAAACGCCCTTCTCACACCTAGTATAGTGAATTCGATTTCTGCGTAATAATATCGCTTTCATGTATGTTATTTTATCTTTTGCAAATTGTGTTCATGAATATAGAACGCATCATCCAGAGCTGCCACAATTGAATTTATGCGTGCAAAACGTCATGTATGCAATGATAGGCATCCTTCAAATTTATTTTTCTCAAAACTTGTCAGATGTAACGTAGATCGCGTTTCGGCCGCATGCTTGAATTGTCAGTAGGAGCCTACTTTACGCATATGCCGTGTGTTGATTTAATGTATTTTAAAAATACATTTGTTATTGTCAGTGCTTACGAGTTCGCTTGTTTAATTTCAGTGAAATATCTAGGTTTGTTGGCAATGTCCAAAATTCTGAAGACTCATCCCAAGTCTGTCCAGGCTCACAAGGATTTAATTCTCCAGTGCTTGGATGATAAAGATGAATCAATACGATTGCGTGCCTTGGATCTGTTATATGGGATGGTAAGTTTCCATATCTCATCACTTTTGAAAGACTCCAGAGACGTACATTATGCATATAGTTTATTGTGTGCCCATATATACGTGGTGAATTCAAGATTTTCTGGAGTAATCCCATAAAAAATAAATTACAAATTAAAAAATCGTGGACTTAAGTATTGTTTCATCACCATCAAAGTAGTACCCTGTGAGTCCCAGGTCAGCTAGCAACTTTTCATTCTTCACTTTGAATTTCCAGATGACTGTCTTAAGAGCGCTAACCTCCCGCTAAAATCTACCTTTGAGTGCTCTAAGCCCGCTAATAATTCAATACCGTCTTGTATAATCATACTCCTTGCACAAAATGGTAAAAAGTGATTGAATGAGAACAGGATTTTGTGGCGAGAGGTTAGCGCTTTTGAGACAGTCGTCCGAAAATACAGAATGAAGTGCGAAAAGTTTCATTGGGCGAAATCCTCAATCTAGACGGGTAAAAGTCCAAAAATTGAGTTATTAGATTCGACAAGGAAAATAGCCGTATCTGTTTCTATCTAGACAAGTGTTTGTATTGTAGTTATAAGGTAAGGTACCTATGAGACACAAGATCTGTTAACACCACAGGAACTTACCCTTCGTACGAATAGCCCAGGCATTTAGGAAAACATAAAGCTGAAATTTTCAGTCATTCCCATTTAAAATCCACTTTGATATACCAGAAGCCCACTACTGTTCCACGCGTGCTTTGTCTCTAAATGGCGGCTTTTAGCGCTTGTAACTTTCCTCTTTAAATATTTGGTTACACATCCAGTCTAGATTTATAGAGCATAGTCATAGTAAAGAAGAATACCATCAGTACGTAGCTTCAGCAAACCCGAGTTATTGTCGGTTCTTGGTCTCTACGTTCCCTCTTCTCGTCGCAAGCTGGCAGATTTGATGTACTTATACAAGATACTTAACGGAAATCTTAGAACTGGAGAGTTGATACCTAAATTTTACTTCCGTGTTCCCTTACGAATAACCAGAAATAATAACCTTCTTCATTGTACCACGCCTGGGCTAAGTATACTGCAGCGTTCCTTATTCCATAGACTAGTAATTATGTACAATAATCTTGTTTTAAATATCGGTATTTTCGGATCTGAAAACACTTTCCAGCTCACGCTAAATACTAATATCTAAGTTACTCCTCTTGTGTATTATAATCGTCATGTTATTGATATCAGTTGCTGTGTTATGTGTTGTTTAAAATTTAATTTCATGTTATTTAGTTTGTAGTAATGTTATTTAGTTTATTGCAATGTTATTTAGTTTCTGTGTAAAATGACAACCCCAGCTTTATCTGACACTTAATAATAAATAAATAAATTCTCTGAAAATAAATTTTCATATTACTGTTCTAATCATATTTCACTTTTTACATGTTTTAAATTGTTACGTGTGTAAGAAAAAAGTAAAAGAACATCACATTCTATTATGTTTGATGGCATTTATCTAAGGAACAAACTGGGGTGGGTGGGGGGGAAGTTCGATTAAAAATTGTAGAGAATTGAGTAAGCTTTAAAATGGTGTATTTACTTTGCTTCATTTTTTTTTTTTTTTTTTAATGTAGTGCACACGTGATAATTAAAGTAATATAGACGACAGCACATATTTACTACAGAAGTTCTTTCTTTTTATCTTTATTACTATCTTCTTATGTTTAATTTCTAATACATTTACTTACTTTTCCTTTCCAAATCTCATGTATAATTTCAAAGTGTCTATTAAAGAATTCATATTACCAAATTGTGCAATGGATGCGCAAGAGATTCCTCAAAGGAAGTCGAAATAAGCACGAGTAACACGACTTTCCGTATGAGTACAGATGATAGACGTTATCACCGCTATCCAAATTGACAATGGCAGTCTCTTTTACTGATAAATACATCAAAAGTTCGTTGAGATGTATGTAATTCTTACTCCTGTTTGTTGCGCAGCCGCGCGTGTTTTTTTTTTTTTTTTTTTTTTTTAAATAAAAATCGTTTCACAAAAGAAGTCTGTCTGATATATCGACATGGCGGAAACGAATTACTGTTTCTTGCTGAAATCTTATTTCGACCCAACTTTACTTCAGAGAATTTCTTGGAATCCCCTATTTCCTTCGGAGAATCCATTACATCCCGATTGCACAATTTTCGAATATGCAATTATGGATACAGCAGGTCTCTGTTCTATGTTAATGGTATTTTAAATATCAAACTCGACCGTTCATTTTCCCCTGCTTTCGACAGCCTGTAGCTCTGAAATTAAGCAGTTGTAAACCCTCGAT
>JAGDQP010004324.1:73934-86092 GCA_022664845.1 Lepisma saccharinum
TATTTATTTTTTATTTTTTTATTTTTTTTCATGTTAGGAATCTCGTGAGATGGCTTTGTCCATGTCCTTTTGCATGATACTGTATATGTTTGATGGCATTTATCTAAGGAGCAAAACATGAAACAAGATAAATAATTCAAATAAAATTGTAGAGAACTTTATAAAACTTAGAATGATGTATTTATTTTGCTTCTAAATTGCCCTATGTCAGTGCTGTTTAAGCCTCTGTTGACCAAACAAAACATTCGTTGCTCTAGATATTATTGTACTGAGGTTGAAAATTAGAGAAAGTAGAGAACTATACGGAACTGTTCGTTAGTTTTTGCACACTAATTAGATTTAGGTAAACTGTTCTGAATACACTAGTTGTGGATATTTTCTTTCAAACTAGAGCTGTTGAGTCATTCCATCAATTTTCGCCAGATTCATAAATAACTTGCCACACAGTTTTAAAAAATCTGGAAATAATATATGTTGTTCAAGTTATTCATATGTACTTCAGAGTTACAAAACCAAATTTCGATTATTATTTTTTCTCCCACGGGAGGGAGAGATGGAGTCGAAAAGGGAGGCAATCGTGAAATTTTTCAAATGGAACGTCTAGGCACCTTTTTGAATAACTCGAGTTCCGTAAGAGATACTGGAATGAGACAAAACCAGTTCTTTTCTTTAAATTAAAATCTTTAATTTCAGCATGACTGTTTAATTCTAATAACAAAAGTTACAAAATATAAGCTTACAAAATGCTCTTCTTTTATTATTATTATTTATTTAACAAAACGCCTCTACTAAGAGGTCGTTATTAGATTTGAAATTAAGTGTTTTCCTTTTCTTCTTTTTCGGTAAATAATGTCTAAACAGTCATGTGTATAAAATTTACACGGTCGTTTATCTCAAAAGGAGAGAATTTTAAAAATTAAATATTTTACCACTAAAGACCCTGACGTATTTGGGCTTAATCCCAGAATTTCATCAGAGTACTTTGCCCTATTTTTGAGAAATTAATTTTCAAAAATTGAATTCTTCGCCATTTTCAGGAACACTCAGTGTGTTCCTGAAATCCATCTGAAATCGTCCACCTTGGTTGCTCCATCCCCTTCAGTATATATGTATTAACATTTATCTCTCTTATACCAAGAATAGTTCAAAGCGTATATTAATTTATTTTTATCCCAACCGATTAATTAACGTGTCATTTTTTTTTATTAAGGTACAGGCAAACATGTGTGTTAGCAAATGTTTACGGAAAACGTAAGATCTACGGGCTGGTTCATCACAGGCCTTCAAACAAAAGCCATATCTTCCTTTAAAGTCTGTTTGATAATTTTAGTTCTCTGCATGAAAAGCGGAAAACGTAATCGACCTGGTCAAAATGGTATCCAAACGTGATTTTCGAAATAGAAACAAATCCGATTTTCATCGTGATTTCTCACACGAAAGGGATTGGATATCAAAGTTGTTTTTTGTACATATCATGGTATATTTGTAGTTATACAGAATATAAACGTTGATATGTGCTTCCTTAATTTTTTATTAATTTTTGGAAACTCAAAAATTCGATTTTTTTTTTTAAACTGGAGGGCCAGTATCTCTGATGGGACAAAATATAAAAATTATTTTTTTTTATACGTTTTTCATTTGTGTCAAGAAACTACGGCAGAAATTTCAACTTTTCTATTTATTTCAAGCTAGTTAGAAATAAATGTAAGTTCGGTGGAACATAGAAAGTGTCTCAGTGCTGAATTAAATGAAGTTTTCTTCAGATTAATGTTCATCGGAAAATCATTGTAGAGCTTCGGCAAACTATGGAAGATCGAGCACTGGATAATAGAAAGCCTGGGCAGAACTATATATGATAGGTGATTGCTTCGAGTGGGTCGAGTAGGATAGGAATGCAAAAATAAATCTCTTATTACATACATCATTTTGAACGAAGAGAAGCAAATGTAGAGATTTCTATTCTCATGCCTGAGTCAGGCTTTACAAATGCTGTGTAGAGTCTTTAAAAAAAAAAAAAAAAAAAAAAAAACTGCAGAGCAGAAAGCGTTTTTAACGCAGCTTCATATGATGATTTTGTCATATCAAAGATGCGACTAAATCGAAGTTATAACCCAACAATACTCGATGACTATGTCGCCTGTGTCTTTATGGTTGATAAAATTGTGAAAATGGGCATTGAGGAAATGTAATGATAAGTTTCCCTTAGATTAATTCATTTCATAATTGTGATTCCTTGATCTATGGAATGACTTAGTGTCGATTTATGTAGCAAATTTACATATGGATGATTTGCTCAGAAAAACTCTTGCAACATAAAATATTGTATGACAGATTCGAAAATGATTGAATTGACTGCAAAACAAGATTTAATAGCTATGTAGAGGAGGACATTTTTCAGTAATGAGTGTTCCTAAACATGGCACATAATCCAATTTTTGATAAAATATTTGGATTAAATCCAAAAAGGTTAGAATCTTTTGTAGTAAAAATTTTACAGTTCTAACTTTATCTCCTTTTGAGATAAAGCACTTTGATCTTATAAATTTTACACACATTGCTGTGTTTAGGTATTATTTACCGAAAAGGAGAACAGTTAATTTCAAATCTAATAATCTGGATATACTGACTTGTTAGTAGAGGCAATTTTGAAATAAGAAGGGGGATCCGAAATTTAGGTTCAAATTCTGATGATCAAAAATTGCACAAAATACAAAAATAGGGGCATTTTCAAGCTTATATTTTGTAAATTTTGTTATCAGTATTAAATAAAGCCATATTGAATTCAAGCTTGTAGTTTAAAGAAGAACAAAAAAACAGTTTTTGTTTCATTTCAGTATCTTTAGGTAACTGGAGTTATTTAAAAAGGCGGTTAGACGTCCTATGCGAAAAATTTCATGCCTTCCCTTTACCCCTCCATCTTATTATTTTCAGATTTTTTAAAAGTGGTGCGGGAACCATTACTTGGTGAATTGTCATGGAATGACCCTATTATAAACGTAAGTTTATACATCATCTATATCGTTCTCAGAATCGTAAGTGCTTCCTGAATATTCGCACTCAATTGCGAGACAGTTCGTAAACATTTGAGAATATTCTAGACCAGCAGAATGACATTCACATTTATTTGAACAGTTACTGCTCGCGGTAATTTTACAAGTACATCTGATAGAGGAAGGAAGCTCAGATGGTGCTGCTTTTGGGAGAGATGAAATGGGATGTAATTGTCCTGATCTTAGAGTCCATCCCCATATTGTGGATCAGGACCATTCCTTACTAGGCTTGGCAGCCTTGGCAATGTTGCTGCACTCCAAACAACACAATGCCGTAGAAATCCACCAACAATAATAATGTGACGGTAGGATATTGATTTACACTCGTCAGTAAATAGTGTAAAGTGACGAACAATCAGTTGCAGAATGTGTATAAACACATGTGCTAACACAAAAGATCAGCAAACAAAACCTCATGCGACATTACTTTTGATGAAAACACAAGATGCATGACTGCGAAAGAAGATTTTTGGGAAAACAAAAGAAACAAGAAGAATCTCATATTTTTAGTTGCTTCAGAACTCCAAAGAATCGGAATTAAAATACTAATTGCCGAGGAAGATGCTGATGTTCTCATTGTGAAAACGAGTATTGAAAAACTGAAAACACATTCAAATGTAATAGTCGTTGGAACAGACACTGATTTGTTGGTAGCTCTAGCAGCTGATAACCAATCTATTTATTTCAGCAAAGAGAAAACTGAAAAATAAATAAATAAATAAAATAAATCAAGGAAGTTCACTACAGCATTGCCAAATTGATTCATAAGCTACATGATAAAAGAAAGCTCTTGTTGTTTTCTTATGCCATAACAGGTTGTGACACAACGTCCAGTTTCTTGGGTGTGTATATATATATATATATATATATAAAATAAAAAATCCATGGACATGCTGCAGACTTCAAAAGAAACCCAAGAGCAAGCTTTGGTGTTTACCCATGATGGTGCTTCCAAGGAAGAACTGTGAATCAACGGAGAACGCTTTATTCTATATGAAGTGCAACGATACTTCAACCTTAACGAAGTTCGCTACTTCATGTTCACTAAAATGACCAGAAGATCTAAATTAGGATCAAATTTTGACCTCGCAAAGCTTCCTCCTACCTCTGAGGCTGCACATGAGCATTTGTTTCGAGTGTATTTGGAAGTACAGGCATAGCTTGGAAACAAATTAGATGCCACAGAGTAGGGCTGAAAGATGGAATATGTTAAAGAAAGTGGAGGTTCTAGGAAGACTTCGACAGCAGTACCAAGCTCGAAACCCTTTTCACCAGATGATCTTCTTCACATCATTTCTTGCAGTTGCAAATCATCTTGTGGCAACTATTCTGGGTGTAGAAAAGTAGGACTAAATTGTTCAGCCATGTGTGAAAACTGTAATGGACTTCCTTGCGATAATTCATCTGCTTTCGATGATAGTACCGACGTTGATGATGACGAATGAGAACATTGTAGCATTTTGTTTTAACCAGATTTGACTGAAAGCTGAAGTGGGTTTCATCAGCCTACATGTAAATATCGACTGTATAAAATGTGTATAGGTATATTTAGTAATATTGTAAAAAATAGAATATTTTGATGTACATTCAGTGTGTGGTAGGTGGGTGGTCTGAAACGGTGTTATAACAGTAAAATATACATTATTTTGGACTGTTAAACACCTACCGGTTGTTGCCAGTCCGGGACACTGCGGGTCCATAGGTGGTGGATAATGGAACGGCCTTTATTTAAGGGTTAGGAATAATTCCCCGAACCAAAACTGGCTATACCAGTAAATAATAACTATAAATAATAGGTTTTAAAATTTATGATATATGCTCAAAGTTATATTTCGTTCCGTTTTACATATTTTAGAGGAAAGATTTTCAGACTTCAACAAAACAGACTTCATACAGAAGTCAACAAAACCTTTATTGACAGGACTATTGCCTAATGTGGATAGGAAACACAGATGGTAAAGTATTGTTCGCACGCTGTTGCGCCGTATTTCTACTTCACTAGCTAACATAGTAATTGTTCAACCATATTGATATGTACATCATTTTAAAGCTTATGAAACAGGCAACAACTTTTACGTCGAACACTTGTTCGATATTGTGAGATTGAAACAAGCTACACCGTAAAAGTGTAAATATTAAAAGCAAAATATCGTTATTTTGCGTTTTTTTTAAAAAAAAAAAATTATGGCAAAACTAATAGAGATAGCGCACTACGCATGATAAACATTTTTGTAGTCTGTTATCTAGGAATTATAACAAAAAACGAATCATGTCGTTATGTCTATTGGTTACGGAGATATAATATTATTTCTGAAAGTCTGTAAATTTGTAGTTCGGGAGGGTTAGGGGGGAAGCAAAAGGGGGAGGGTCGGGGACTTTTGACAAAACACTCCCCTTATGATGCTGTAACAACTGGCAAATTTTCAGCTTTTTACTAAGTAGTTCCGACACAAAACCTTCATTGACTGGACTAACACCACCCTTCAAACAATAATGTGCTGTTGTTAACTTAGATAAATCAGTTAATACTGGAACGCATTTTATATGTTATTGGCATGATAATAATAAGGCATATGTATTCGATTCATTTGGTGGAGTGCCTCCCAAGTCTTTGATTGCTTATTTGAGACCTAGTAATACAATAATTGAATATAATAGTGATCGAATTCAACATTTTGATGTGATTTGTGGTCATATATGTATTAAACTATTAAAGCTCTTATCTGATGGATATAATTTTCGCCAAGCTATTGAAAGATTGAAAGATGTGTGAGAGTATTAAATAGTATATTATTTAAAATGATTGCATTTCATCTATCAGGGACTACACCAGGAGCAATGCAACATATTCAAAGATGATGCAAATCGAACGACAAATAAACATAATATTCAAAGTTTTAATTCCGAAAAAAAAAATTCACTTTCATCAAATTTGGTTCGATCAAAATGTTTAGGGCATAGAGAAATGCAACATATTCAAAGGTGATCAAAATCGAACGACAAATAAAAGGTTCCAATTAAATCTTCGTAATGAGATTGATAGTTAAAGAGGTAAGTTGTTAGGTTTCAAAAATAATACCGATCTCAAATCAGAAGAGACCCATGTGGGACAGTTTCTTCCCAAGTTCTTAAGTATTAAAATATTTAATATGCACTGTAACCTAGCAAAAGGCATGATTATAGCAGATGGACAATATAAACATAAACAAACAAACATTATAGCTACATTTAAACCATTAACAGAGTTCTTAGAACCAATTGCTTATGAACCTCAATATCCATTATTCTTTCCTATTCAACAGTCATATACGCTCTATAGAGATAAGTGTTACTAATGAATGGCATGAAGCAGTTAGTTTTGGTGGTGCAATAACAAGCGCGATTCTTATGATCAAAGTTGATTCTTAAAAAATAAACATAATATAGTCTAATTTGATTTAATGATGGAGTTTATTGAGAGCTATGAATATCAATCGTTCCCACTGAATCGGCGTACATTCAACAATTTAAATGAACCAAATAAGGATATTGAATTCGATATAGACGTCGATGAAGGTATTGTACACTCGCATTACTCTGATCTATATATAAAGTATGAAGTTATTGGCAGTGATGCTGGAGGAACCTTTACAGCGCGATCAAATATTAAGTTAATAAATAATTTTGTTCCATATTTATTTTCTCAGGTAGAGATAAGAAAGCAAGACACTGTTATTGATAGAATCGATTATCCAGGAATCACATCAAGTTCTATCGCTATATGTCGATTCTCAAAGCCAGAGCTTGATATTATAAGTTAGGTGGTATAATTAGTAATGAGAAGCTTCCACGGAAAGAAAACACAGTCCTATTTCCTCTGCGCTTACTATTCGGTTTCTTTAGTGGTTATAAAAAAATATGTGGAAGAGTGGATTGCGAATATCATTTAAGAGGAATGCAAAAAATAATGTTTTATTTTATCGATGGAAAACAAAGAAAGCAGATGGTACTTTAGATGATAGTAAACTTGTGATGATGCGGGTAAACTTGCGATTACTTCAATGGAACTGAGAATGCCAGTTGTTGAATATGAAAAGAGTTATGCGATAAAACTAAAAGCTGATATACTTCGAAAGCCCCAAACACCGATTCAGTTTCATACATATCAAAGCATTCAACGACATGTATCTGGTTCTTATTTCGAGTTTGATGTAACAACACAGTTCAATTCATTACAGTTGAATATGCCAGATTTCGTAATTGTTCTCTTTTAAACTAGTCGTGATGATGATACACAACAAAAGGATGCTGGTAAGTTTGACCAATGTAAAGTTAAAAATATTTATTTAAAGAATGGTCGTAATGAAATATTCCCTCCTGGGAATTTAAATCTAGATATCACAAAGGCTGATTATCTTAAAATGTATGATAGTTATACAGCATTTACGCGTGTGACTCAAAAGAATACTGATATGTTTTATTCACCAACAGAGTTTATCGAGAATCGCCCCATGTTTGTTATTAATTCAAGCAAACGAAAGCAAGTAGTAGTAAACGAAAGAACGAATATTAAAATTACAGTAGACTTTGAAGAAGCAGTTCCTGCAAATACTTTTTGTACTATGATACTAATAGCTCAAACCTCGTATATTTATAATGTAAAGAATAAAAGAATATTAGAACAGTTTTAATAAAAAGTATTAAACAGTTATTTCTAATATAACCATAATCTAAACCAAGTGTGCTTTTTAATAAGAAAATATACAAAATAGCTCTCGTTATAATGTGAGGTAATAATATTTACATGATGTAAAATTTGAAGTGTTTCTTAGCGCAATCAATTGGCAACGTACCCTTCTTCCCTAAAATTAAGGTATAATAAAGTGATCCACTTCACTTCACCTAAGCAAGCACGCTTATGAGTGGTTCACTATAATGCTCAACCAAAGTAAAAGAGGCGAGACGGGCTATACGGTATTCACCTAGTGTGCAGTGCAATGCGTGAAAAAAGAAGAAATTATACAGAATTACTTTCAATCACTAATTTAAATCAGTGTTGCCAAATCTAAAATATAAAAAAATTATTCTTTCATATCTCGCTTCGTGTTTTTAATACTAAAGTTATATAGTTATATATCTCTAAAGATAAAACGTCAGATGGCTTGAACCATTGCACTTCCGTGACGATGCGCAATGAAGAATTATTATATTCTTTCCAAAAGGTATGTTATATATATATATAATGATAAAGTGTGATTCTTTAATAGCTGTAAATTATTTAGTTATAAAATTATTTAGTTGGCAACACTGCAAGGAACCTTTGACGTCTTTTACGTCGCTGAAATTTCGTAAATGGTATTTGACGGTGGCTATCAAACAAGGTTTCATACTACTTATAGACATATTTTCGTAAACAATTCATGCTGAAAAGTAAAATATAATTGCATGACTAAGAAGAGCATGAGTCGCGCCATATGAAGAATTTATAATGTGACTATATGAGAGCGCGCCCACATGCTTCCCTTTTTAATCATGCATAAAAAATATATTTTACTTTTTGTACGAATCTTTTGAGAAAAGTATGGCTTCATTTCTCTCTCTCTCTCTCTCTCTCTCTCTCTCTGTTTAAATGACAGTTGATTATCTATGTCCCAATAGAGTTCTTAAGCCAAAAAAAGATTTTGGTTTTTGTGATAATTTGGTAATGTTATTTTGCAGGTATCGAAAAAAAATCTGATGGAGATTGTGAAAAAGTTGATGATCCATATGGATAAAGCCGAAGGAACAACTTATAGAGATGAACTTTTATCTAAAATTATACAAATTTGTTCTCAGAATAATTATCAGTACATAACGAATTTTGAGTGGTATGTATTACTTACTGAATGCAGATTATATGCTTAATTACTTTTAATATAGTATAATATACCAAGGTTGAATTAATAAAAGCTCATTTTTTAAGAATTCAAATTATGCTAGTAAGTCAATAATGTTTGCGTTTAATATTTCAGTCACGCAATTACAATGTAAATTCAAGTAAATAGAAGACCTGGCGTTGCATGTTGTAGGTACTAACAAATATTTCTTCCTTCCAGCGAATACCAACGGTAATTTAGTCTGGTACCGACGCTGCCAGTGTGCGGATGTAGGGACTTCGCTGGCCAATATAAGTTAGAGTGACCAGACGCCTCGTATTTTACGGAATCGTTTCGTTTTTTGAAGTTGAGTCACGTTGTCCCGACAGCTTTATTATGGAACGTATGGTTGTCCCATTTTTAATTGAATTTCAAGTTCATTATTTAATCGCATTTCAACATGTTAAATAGAAACAATGGTTGATTTTGCTTTCTTTGAAACAAACATGAAAATTTGAACACCTTCAAAAGAAATATTTTTAGAAGTCTTCAGTTACAAGAGTTGTTTGATAAGTTAACTGTTGACCTACCAATTAATTCTTGTAATGGCCAAACGTTACTAGATATTAAATAATGTTTCAACTGAAAGTTGTTCAAAATTTTATGTTTATTTCAAAGAAAGAAAAATCAACGATTGTTTCTATTTTAAATTTGTCCCCGTAACAATATTCCCGGGACGACCCTGGTTTTGAAAACTTCACTCTTTGATTTCGCATATCCAATTTAGTATTTCACTTTAGTTTGAAACCCTTATTTAAATTCCCTCTGAGTTATAACATCTAAAAGTCCTGAAACCCCTCTACACCATATTAATTAAGACCACTAATAATTAGGTCTTCTAGCTGCCAAATGGTCTGAGCTATCGACAAGTGCTTTGATCTAAAAGTTGTTGAAAATTTAGCGGGTGTTTCAATGGGGCAAAATCAACACCTGTTGTTATTTAAATTTTTCAAGTTGCCCACCCGTAGAGGTATTCCCGATACGACCCTGATTTCAGAAGAATCACACGTGATTCCGGACATGCACTTTGGTATGAACAATTTTTGTTTCAAATATTTCTGTGCTCTAGGAGCTGAGTTATAGCCCTGTTACGGATTTCGTGAACCACTCTGTATATGTTTTTTGTATTAATACCCTAAAAATGCAATTTTATTTTTAAAAAATTGCCCATAAACCAATAGAATAGTTTCGTAAGAAGCTATACCCCAAATTTTATTAAGATACTAGCATAAATTAGCAAGATACCAAATATTTCATTATTCTCCATAAGAATAACATTGGACAACATACTGTGTTTAGAACTTTCATTTGTCGGGAACCAGTTGATGTAGGATAAAAATTCAAACTACTAATTATTATTATTTTTTTAAGCTTTTCCCAGTGGTGTAATCATAAATTAGATAATTTAATAAATAAATAGTAAAAAACTGAAAACCCCATTTTGGAGGGGCAAAGTGCCCCAAAACTCCCCTTCGGATGGTCGAATCTTTCTAGTTCACCAACTCGATCTGGGCTCACCAACTTTACATGTCTGTGCCAAATTTTATCAAATCGAATGTTTTGTTCAGACTTATTAATTTTGGCTGTGATTTAGGATCAAATACTCCACCGTGCGTTGTTGGGATATAATTTAAGTGTGTATGTAGTTTTTTGTGTGTGAGATTTGATTGTATGTGAAATAGTGTAAATGCTACAACCAGGGAATTTACTGAGATATACTTTTCTGGTTTTCCACTTATTTATTCGAGATTAACCCATTTCGGATTGTAACACATCTGTGCTTACCTGTACATACATTTATATATATATATATATATATATATATAATTATTAGCCTTCATAATTCTTCTACTCGAACAGGAATTTGTAAATATGGTCTAAATACATTTTACCTACACATAGCAGGTATTCGACTCCAGTTCTTACAATTTAGCCGCAGTTGGTCAGACTTTGCTTAGACACAAGTTCTTGTTGTCTACCAACAGGGACAGCAGAGTAAATTAAAAATAGTGGGTTTTACAGTTGAACTCAAGTGTTTCGGTTAATAAAAAAATGCACATTTTTTCACATACTTAAACACACATTTATTAAACTTCACATGCAAAATATAATCTCACCAAAAACTACAGACATACTAAAAATCTCATCTCTACGACGGCCAGAAGACGGAGATGGAGCCCTTCCAAAAATCCTAGCCAATTTACATTATAGGACGACATTAAAAAACTTACTTTAGGGTGAGTCATCATAGCTACGGTTAAATTTAATTGAATTTCATTTTTATGTTTGTTTGTGTAGGTTTGGGTAGGTAGGTAGGTAGGTAGGTAGGTAGGTAGGAGGCAACTTTATCTTAATCGGATAATTGTTAAAATAAACATCAGTATATAAATGTAAACATAAATTAATGCATGGTATAAATGAATTCGTGTAAATAAAGTAAATGGCACTCACTATCAAGAAGAATAAGCAGTAAAATATGACTATGTGAAATGAAATGTGTTTCGAAGTTGGATTTTACATGTACACCCTGTTCCCAAAAGGATAACCGCATTGATTACGGCAATTTTCAGCTGAAAATTCTCTAAGTCCAACTTCGGGTATCTTCGGAAACAGTAAACCAAAGATGCCAGGTTCGAGCCCTGGAAGGAAGGATGAACCTTCGCAATTGGGAAAAAATGTGCAGATGTTTTTTTTTTCTTCCTTCTTTAAGTGCAATAAGACATGTTGAAATATTACTAAGTGTTAAAAAAAAAGTAACATCTATTAGAATACGTAATACAGTATTTCGAAACCATCCATACATCTGAGCACATGATCGTTTTGTCACCTACGTTTCCATACGTAAAAACACATTTGCATTGAAAGTGAAGACAGCAAATTTAGCTCTCGCATTCATAGTACAATAAACAAGCGAAAGGAGAGAAAAAAAATCCCTTTCGGTAGGCCTACAGGCTGAGGTAGATTTCGAAGTTTCGCTGAGAGCCGGGGCTCGCCCCCCAACTTCAGTGCTTTTGAGAGGATGCGCCTCCTTTATCTTAACCAAAATCTCCCTGCAGCACTACACCACCACGGAGTACATCTTCACCCTCCCACGGTTGGCTGCGCCCCCAAAGGGAAGATTTGCCCCATTTATTGTAACCTACTCTTGGTCATACACCTTCATTGAAAATTTCGTTTCTCTACCTTCAATGATTTGGAAATTGGGTTTTTGGGG
>JAGDQP010004325.1:0-29733 GCA_022664845.1 Lepisma saccharinum
CTCCACATTTTCAACTTCTGTGGAATAAGAAAAGAATAATGTTAGCGGTGTAGAACTTGGCTACCCAGGTCTACTGCTCCAGCGCTGACCAGACATGTGGGGAGAGGAGAGCCGAAGCTCACAACTGTGATCGCCACTGTCTTTTATTCACAACAACTCCCCAATTGTATCTTATTACGATTGATTCAAACATTTGCATAGTTAAAATTAACACAAAAAATTAACATCTATTTACAAAGTAGTTTGTAAACATTTCATGTAACTGACACAGGAGGTTGAAAATTAGGAATACAAATGTCGTGTGTGTATTGTGAAGTGTATGTTTTTGCCTCCTAATATTATACCGCAGCACGGGATTTTCGAAACAACGAATATTTCAATATAGTTTCTGACCAAGAAGATGATATAGTCACGAAAGAAAAGTATTACGGGAACAAGCATCATTTTTTTTTTACAAAAAGCTTATTGATAGACACTCATAGCTTGAACCTGTCTCTTGCAGTCCCTTAAACATATCACGGCTTAGGCATAGGTGAGTGTCTGGCCCATAAATATAAGGTAAATGCACAAAACAAAAAAGACACTAAATATTATGTTCTCGAAATACTTTTTTTGGGTTTCTTTACGCCGAGGGAAATCGTCCCTTACATATGCGAGGGACTTTCGACCCCACAGCACATGTTTGGCCATTAAATTAGAGTTAAGTAACTGAATAAATACTCCCAGACAGTACTCAATAAATATAGGTTCTACACAATAGAAAGGGAGATATATTCTCACTATATACCAGCATTATTCATGCCAAAAAAAAAAAAAAAAAATATACATGTTATGTCAATGTCCGCCTTCCGAAGATTTCAGGATTATTGTAACAATTACATTTTAACTTTCTACTATACTTTTTATCCTTGTAGCGTTAACAAACAAGATTTTGCAGTGTAACGTGCTTCTTTCACTAATATTCAAGGTTAATTTTATTCTATGCGAATATATTAGAAATATTCCATGTATTTTTTCACGATACCAAGTATTCTAATCCCGGGACAAGTTCCGGCATATTTCTAATTACCTAGAAATACTCCCGGAATATTAGGAATTAAAATGTAACAATCCTGGAATATCCTTCTTGCAAGGGAGTCATTTTAAACACATGCATAGAATGAGAAACGAAGTAGTTTAAAAACAAGTAAATATTCGTATCATAGAGCTTTTGACTTTTGCTCTGGGAAATACACTTTCAGAGAAAAACAAAGCAGAGTTTACTTCCATAATATTCAATATTGTTCCACAAGGAATATACAACTGTCAGTTATCGGACGTTTCACTGCAATAATAATAATACTTATTCCTATAAGCGTGACTTTGAACTTCCACGACGCATAGAAACTGCATCAGCTGTTATTGTTTATTTCAATTTTCCTGGACTTTTGTTATTTTGGATATTAGTGGGCACTAATTTGTCTATAAGTGATTGAATTAAGAACTTTTCGCGTGCATTTGGGTTTAAAGAACTTACAGAACGAAGTTGGATATTTCCAAACATGAACTTAGTAATTCATGGCTTTTATATCTAGGTGGCAAAATGGAGTAGAGGAAAAGTGCCGGAATTTGATGTACTAAAGCAAACCAACATAGGTTCGAATCCTGTTCAAGCCAGGTTTTTTTACAAACCGGTCTTGAAGAATCTAACCATCACTTCTCATAAAAAAAGGATAATATTTACAACTGGTCCAAATTAAGTCTCAGGGGGGACTGTTAAGAACACGACATTGATATGAAGTATCCACTTTCATGTTACTATTCGTAGAAACAAACACTATAGCATTTGTTAAGCACGTCTTGAGTAAAGTAGTCTGTGGAGTATCCCTATCGTGCTGGACTTCTACTTTGAAAACCTGTGTTCGATTCCCCATCAGTCAGTTTCTTTCTCGCATACACTGAAGTATTCAAACAAAGATTCATCTCGGGACTGTGGAGAACTTAACGAAGTATCACTGGTCAGAATCCGAATAAACAGGTGTGTGTGCTGTTTAGCATAATGATAATGTAGTTTTCATATTTTTCATTGATCTTTCTCTCTTCCTCTCTTTCTTGATTTATTGTTATCGTGTCCTCGCTGCTTCTTTCTCTTCTTTTACCTCTCCTTCTCTCTATTCATGTTTATTTATTCTCTTAATTTACACACACTCTCTCTGTTTGTGCGTATTCCACAGCCAAATTCGGGTCACTTTTGATGACCCGGTGATAGGGACTGACCCATACATGAGTGACCCGGTCTGGAAAATCTATTTAACTGGGAATTTTGACGTCGTATTTTTCGTGTTCTTGGGGTAACATCTCCGATTCTGGTCACCCCTGAAATAAGCACTGTTCAAACGCAATGAAACAATTAAAATCTCTCCATCATCTTCCGGGTCATCAAATCACACATCGAATCACCGCGTCAGAATGCGTTCGAATCTTAAACCTGATGACACAGTTCAAAACCTGACCAGCATCCCCCGACAGTCGGGGCCCGTTTCAGCTCTGCCGGGTTTATTCCATGTGTGCGAATTGTTATAAACACTAGTTCATTAATGGTGTAATTATTAAAGCGTTATATTCACAATAGGTGGAATCTAGAGTGGCATGTTCGGAACAGATACATATTAAGATATGAGTAGAAAATAGTCCCCTTTTTTTAGCTATTTCAAGAGAATTATTTTTATATTATAGTTTATCAAAAAATTCGTTTCCATCCTATAATTTAATTTATCAACATAATATTATGTGTTCCCTTTTTCACTTTTGAAATGTGCAACATTTAATGTCTGGTATGCCTATAGGAACATGCGAATATTGCTTTTGAACATTTGGAACTTTTCATTTTGATACAGTTTGGAATTATAATCTTGGCTCTTTCTGATAGAAATTAAGCAGAAAAATTATTATCCATTCATGTTCTTTGTGTGATCAATTTACATAACTAGTCTGGAATGGAAGATATGGACCACGGTATCTACATGGTTTGTTACAATCAGTGATTCCGCCAGACCCCCGGCAACTGGGAAGGGGGACAACCCCAAATCCTTGCGAATATCCCCAACTTTTACTTTATTTTCACGGTCAAAAGTTGACAGAAACATTAATTAGCTACCTACACCCTCCCAATTTTGACTTTACACACGCCCATCTGAAAATCCTGGTGGAATTCATGATTATAATTTTTTCCGAACCAGTACGTTCAAAGAGCCCCACCGAATTTGCAGCCGAACCACACACAAACAAATCATGTGTGTTACACTTTTGACATTATCCTAAATGTGTCTCCACTGGAAATCATGAGTATTTAATCTGACCATCAACTTTGGTCGCAATATTGAAAGGGTCTAAATTAATTTTCAAGTGCCCTTTATATATTCGAATACCCCTGAAAAACATATAAAATCCAAAAGTCACTTCTATCTTGCTGTTAGATTTGTGAGCATTGCACTTTATAATGTTAGGTTCTTTTTTACTACATTTAAATTCCATATTTTTATCTGTACTCCATCTTCTTCTACTTCTTTTCTCGCCTTCCATCTCTCTCTCTCTCTCTCTCTCTCTCTCTCTCTCTAATTTCTCTGCCTTTGCCTGAAGGCACCCATGGTTTCAATTTTTCATTGTGTGTTTAAATTTTTCCCTCCGTCAACTTAGGTATATTGTTTCGTCTCGCTTTTATTCTTTCATTTTATCGATAAAATTTGATACTAATACATGTATATTTTGAAAAAAAAAAAACTACCGAAATAACGTGCCCATGATGTTTGCTGATTTTACTATGGGTGTGACAAAGGAAGAAGAAAGAGGGGTCTGTTTACCAGACACGATTGTGGGATAAGAAGGTGCCATTTGGGCTGCCTAGCTGCACGGCGCTCGCTGTCGCAAGTTTTTGATGCGAAGTGTACCAATTTACTTTGCCTAAACTGAACACTTCGCATAAAAAAAAATACGACAGCGAACGCCGTGCAGCTAGGCCACCCAAATGGCACCTTACCCCATAATTGTGTCTGGTAAATCCTCTTTCTCCTTCCTTCGTCTCTGCCATTCTAAAATTAGCAATTATGAAGAGAACATTTTTTTCTGAAATGTTCAAGTATTAGGATCAATAAAATAAAAGCGAGACGAAACAATATACATAAGTTGATGGAGGGAGAAATTTAAACACACACAACGAAATATTGAAACTGATGGATGTATGTTAGAACGAGGCAGAGAAATGAGACAGAGAAAGAGAGAGAGAGAGAGAGAGAAAGAGAGAGAAGGGAAGAAAAGAAGAAGAAAAGAGCGTACAATTAAAAATATGGAATGTAAACCTAGTAAAAAAGAACCTGATATTATAAAGTTCAGTTACGAGTAAACCACTTCTATTTTGATGTTTTAGGGCTATTCGAATATATAGAGAAAAACAAAAATTGTTTGATGAAGAATGCCTTAAGCTTCATGAGGAACGAAAACAAGCAAGGCAACGATGGCTAAGTAATAAATGCTAAGCAAATACCAACCACTACAGTAACGCGAAACGAAACGCCACACTCGGGTTCAGAAACAAAAAGTGAGAATATCTGACGCAGAAGATTCAGGAGATAGAGGAAAACAGGAAGACAAATAAAAATATATAAAAAGGGGTAAACTCGTTAAGAAAAGGTTACCAGTTGGGGTTAAGAATGATTAGAAATGAACGTGGATATCTTCAGGCTGATCCGACTAAAATTGTCGATGTGTGGAAAAGTTACTTCGACAAACTTCTTAATGTACACAACAGGAGACAAACAGAGGAATTCGAAATCCATACCGCAGACCCGTGGATTCCCGAACCTAGCGAGATCGAGATCGAAATGTCGGTAAAGAAATTGAAAAATTTCAAATCACCAGGAATAAACAATATTCCAGCCGAATTAATTAAAGCAGGAGGAATGTCAATAATCAAGGAACTACTTAAATTGATAAATGCTATATGGAGAAAGGAGGACCTTCCAAAGGAGTAGGAAACCCCAAAAATAGTTCCGATTTACAAGAAGGCGATAAATCGAACTGTAATAATTTCCGCTGAATCTCATTACTTCCAACCTGTTATAAGGTGTTAAGTAATATTCTGTTAACACGCCTAAGTGTATACGTAAATGAAATATTTGGAGAAAACCAATGTAGATTTAGAAGAAATAGATCAACGTTGGAAAAGATTTTCGCCTTGAGACAAATTTTGGAGAAGAAATGGGAATACAATGGGACGGTTCATCAGCTATTCATTGATTTTAAGAAAGCGTATGATTCTATCAAAAGGGAAAAGTTATACAGTATTATGATACTATTTGGAATTCCGAAAAAAATTGGTTCAACTAGTGAAGATGTGTCTCAGTGACCCCATAAGCAGGGTACGGATAGGTAATATATAATATGTCAGATAGTTTCAAGATTCGCAACGGAATGAAAAAGGTGATGCCTTGTCACCTCTACTCTTTAACTTTGCGTTAGAATATGTGATTTAAAAAAATAAAGGGGACAAAAAAGGGGCTATCATTGAATGCTTTGAATCAAATGTTTGTATAACCGGATGATGTAGATTTAATAGGGGACGAAATAGTAGCGCTACAAAGCAACACCGATGTCTTAGTAGAAGCGTGCGACGAGATAGGTCCACAGGCAAACATAGATAAAACAAAATGCATGATAACAAGCCGAAACACATTGAATGAAGGAAATAAAAACATAAGAGTTACGGATGAGAAAGTAAACACATTTAAATACTTGGGATCATACGTAACAAGCAAAAATGACGTAACGGAAGAAATAAAAAGTCGCTTAATATCGGGCAACGCATGTTTCTATTCAGTCCAAAAACTTTTAACATCAAGGATTAATATCAAGGAAATTGCAATTGAAAATATACAGAACGGTTATTCTACCTGTAATATTTTACAGTTGCGAAAGTTGGAGTACGACCCTAGCAGATGAACATAAATTGCGTGTATTTGAAAATAAGTTTTGAGAAAGATATACGGGCCGAAACGAGACGAGATGACAGGAGACTGGAGGGGACTGCATAATGAAGAACTCCACGTACTGTATGATTCACCCCATGTTATAAAAATAATCAAAGCGCTACGACTACGGTGGGCAGGTCATGTAGCTCGGATAGGGTAGAAATGAAAATTATATTCTATCCTGGTTGGAAGGCCGAATGGAAGGAGACCATTGGGAAGACCGAGACGTCGTTGGGGGCGACATTATTAGAAGAGATCTTCGACAAGTAGGTGTTCGTCATGAAAACTGGCTTGATATTGCCCACGATATAATCCAATAGCGAGCGTTTGTTGCGACGATGAACTTGCGAGTTCTGCAAGCCATAGAGTTAGTTAGTTAGTTAATTCGAATATATAAAGTGCTTGAAAAATTAAGTCACTTTCAAAATGGAGACAAATCTTGGTATTCAGATTAAATACTCATGATTTCCAGTGAAACTGCGGAATTTTGAGACACATCTAGGGTAATGTCAATAGTGTAATATACATGTTTATTTAAGCGTTGGTTGGTTGCAGATTTGGTGGGGCTCATTGAACATACTGGTTTGGAATAAATTGTAGTCAGGGATTCAGCCAGAATTTCAGATTGGGGGTGTAAAGTCAAAATTGTGAGGGTGTTAGTAGTTTTGCAATGTTTCTATCAACTTTTGACGGTAAAAAGTTAAAGTTGGGGTAGTTCCCAGGATTTGGGGCTGAAACACCACCACAGGGGCCGGGATCTGGCGGAATCACTAATTGTAACAAGCCCCGTAGATACAGCAGGCCATACCTTCTATTTTTAGAATACTAATGCAAATTGAACATAAAAAGAAAATTCCAATATTTCTGTTTAATTTGTATCAGAAAGAACCAAGATTACAAATCCAAACTGTATCAAAATGAAAAATTCCAAATGTTCAAAAGCAAAATAAGCATGTTCCTTATAGGCATAGCAGACATTACTTGTTACACATTTCAAACGTGAAAAAAAAATAATGGTATGATGATAAATTATAGGATGGAAACGAATTTTGTGCCAAACTAATATACAAATAATTCTTCTCTTCAAATAGCCAAAAAGGGGGCAATTTTCTACTCATGTTTTAAAATTTATCTGATGCAAACATGCCGCTCTAGATTCAGAGATGAAACAGGTAACCGGCTGTTAGAGGGATGCTGGTCAAGTTTTGAACTGTCATCGGGTTTAAGATTCGAAAAAATTCTGACCCGGTAATTCGATTTAGATCTGATAACCCGGAGGATGAAGGAGAGACTTTAATTATTTCATTGTGTTTGAAAAGTGTTTGTTTCAGCGGTTACCAGGACTGGAGGTGTTACCTCGAGAACACGAGAAATGCGGCGCCAAAATCCCATGTTAAATAGATTTTGCAGACCAGGTCAATAGGGTTACCCGATCATTTACGTTTGGATCAAGCCCTGTCACCGGGTCATCCGAAGTTTCCCGGATTTGGCTCTGGAACATGCACAGAAAGAGAGAGTGTGTGTTAAGTAAGAGAAAAATAAAGATGAATAGGGAGAGGGAGAGAAGAAGGAGAAGATAAAGACGCAGTGAAGACACGATAACAATACATTAAGAAGAGAGGAATAGAGAAACACCAACGAAAGGTATGAAAACTACATTATCATTATGATAAAGAACACACACACACACACACACACTGTCTACTCGCTTTCTCAATAGTAATGCTTCGTAAGTACTCCAATCTGAGATGAAGATCTGTTAGCATACTTCAGTTTATGCGAAAAAGATACTGGCTGGTGGGAAATCGAACCGAGGTTTTCCAATTGGAAGTCTAGCACGATAACGATGCTACAAAGGTGACTCTATCCAAAACATGCTTAACAAATCGTACAGTGTTTCTTTCTAAGAATAATAACATTAAAAGTTGATACTTCAGATCAATGACGTGTTCTTAACTGTCCTGGTAACCCCCCGAGACTTTATTTGAACTTATCCAACCAACATTCGTAGATCGTCTTCCTTTATGTAGTTACTCAGGTATTTGGTTCCACAGACTGAAGGATTCTCCGTTTTGTATGAGAAGTTATGATTAGATTCTTCACGATCGCTTTATAAAAGAGATTTGGATTTGAACAGGTTTGAACCTATGTTTGTTTGTTTTAGTACTGAAAAGTTCATCACGTTTCCCCTACTGCATGTTGCCAACTAAAGACAGAAGTCATGAATTACTAAGTTCAGAGCTAATCTTTGGATTCGTCCTGTAAGTTGTTTAAACCAAAATGCATGTTAAAATTTCTTTACTCAACGACTTATAGATAAATTAATGCCCACTAATGGCCAACATAACAAAAATCCAGAAAAATGAAAGAAACAATAACAGCTTATGCCGTTTTTTGATCCGTGGAAGTTCAAGGGTACGATTATAGGAATAAGTATTATTATTATTATTATTATTATTATTATTATTATTGCAGTGAAACGTTATTTTATTCCCTGTACAACAATACTGAATATTATGGAAGTAAACTCTGTCAATAGTATACTAGATGAAAACGAACACTGACAGCTTGATCATGTTTTCATTAAAGTAAAAGCTTATCTATAGCGGACGTCTGTAAAGCTTTCTGCATAAAATAATTTTTGAGATGTGAGTAATTTTCCTATCAGGAAGGCAAATGAAGACATTATTTCAAATCCCCCTCCAATATAATTACTGAACATCATCAGTAACAATATTGTTACAAAGCCTAAATGAACTCCTGAGCACCTAAGGATGGCACTAGTTTATGATAAAGTGGGCTCCGAACAACTCTGTTCAATAAACCCCACGAACTTGAACCTATGATTGTACTTTTCTTAAGTGTCCAGTATAGATTTATTAAAGTCCAATATCTGTAGTATGGTGGCCCAGTATATGTATGTATAATCTCAAATAACAAGTATTATTTTGGCATTATACAGCACATTTAAAATGCACGTCAATTAATGTTTTACTTTTCTACTTCCAGCGAAAGATTCTACCTTCACTGCTAAGTTGTCACATCAACGAACAAAAATATCACTGTTTCTATCCTTGTCACGCCACGCACATATATTTTACACAGAGCCAATCTCGCGATTAATTCTTTGGAGATGAGGCTCGTGTCCCACTTTCTCTTCCGTTTCCAGAATGATAGACAGCCCGTGCATATGGAAAATTGAAATGAAATTCTATTTTTAATTTGGTTTAACCTGGCCACGAACAGGCATATTAAGGGATTTCTAGACCGAGTAGTCGTCACGTCTTTACTCACATGACTCCCCACTTTTGCCTCACGGCACTTGGACGCCGAAAAGTGAGACTCCAGCCGGGAATTGAACCCGGTACCACACGGACATGATTCCAACGTTCTAACCACTAGACTATGGAGCCTCCAACGCGTGAACGTTAATATTTGTTATTCTTTATGCAACAAATCTGTATAAACAGCATTACGTACAACAAACAAGAATTCACTCTGTTAAGCAAACAGGTAGTTTACAACTCCAAATTGTATAACAATTTATGTAACAAGATAAACATTGATATTGATTACACCGCAAAGACCCTTCCTGACAGACCCGTCGAAATGACAAGGCACTCAAGTTCCACGGGCCGTCATTTTTCCATTGAACTTTGCTGACCTGTGAAATTCTGTGTGTCTCCGTCACCCGAAAAAGAAAAAACGAACTAACAAGGTATGTGTGATACCTAGAGACAGTAGTAAGAGATTTGAGTTCGTTCAAGCAACTTCGTCTATACATGTATAATAGTGAACAGGCTGACAGCCAGTTAGAAGCCAACACGACAACCGCCGAGCCTATCTGGTGAGTTCTTAAGCGCTGAAGTTCTGTAACTGCTCTTTCAATATGACATTAAACCAAAGTATTTGAAAAACCTCTTGCTTTTATTCCTATTTATGCTACATCCTTATTTCCTTACTGATCTCAGTATAAAGAACTAAGGTGAACCTCACTCAGGTGAGGGTAAACCTTACAAAATGAAGTTAGGGCTGCTTGCGAGGATGAAGAGCACGATAATTAATTTTACATCATGTCAAATGTCTTCATGCTTAAATTCATGTTAATAGATTGAACGCTTAAAATTCTTTAAAATCAATTTGATAATAAGGTGGCAACACTGAAAGCTGGTTTGTTTAAGAGTGTTGAATTTCGCAGTCATCCTTATAGGATGCTGAAGAATATTCGTGACAAATTTGGTGCAGATATGTTGAAACGTATAGAAGTCATTGACAAGTATTCAATTCTATAATGAGATGGCAAATTAGGAGCTTTTTAATGCCACATTCATGTTTGTAAGGTGTCGAAGAATAGTCAGGTCAATTTTAGTGCAAATACTTTGAACGGTATAGGCAATTTTGAAAAAATTCTAGTTTATAATAGGTTGGTAACACTGACAAAGGAGGCATTAGGGGGGATTCAAAACCACCACGTTTGCCAGTCTAGGATAGCAAGGCATATTCATGCCAAATTTGGTGGGGGATACGTTGAATGGTACTGAAGCCTTTGTCGAACAAGCATATTTTCAGTATCATATCGTTGTGGCCATATTTGAAAATGGGTGTAAATGGCAGCCATATTTAAAAAATTGTGAGAAGCAATTGTCGGATTTTCTGGAACTTTTAGTATGTTGTTTCTGATACATTCCTTCATTCCCGAACCAATTTTCAGCTTCTTATTAATTTGTTTCCTATTCATCGAAATGAAATGGAGTAGTGGAATAAAACATATAATCGAAAGAGGCAGTTGTCATAATTAAGAGCTTCTTCCAATTTTAACTTTAGTAGCCTAGTGATATTATGAAGAGAACGATATTAATTCTCTTTCTTAAATCTGAATAGCTTTAATTTGTTTTCATGTTTTAAAATTTAGGTACTAGAAACAATAATTGTGCATCTCAGCATATGAAACCTTAAAAATTCTATAACTGGAAACAACTAGTTTTGACTTTTGGAACTATTTCCAGTTTAATTGAAATTATTGTAATCAAGACGGAAAAGTTAATAGCCGCCATAACCGGGACTTTAACCCGGATACCCCAGTTTCCAGTCGAGTTTGCTGTTCATTACACCAGGACGACATGACCAATTCTCTGTGTGTATAGAATGCTTCTCAGTAATTTCAATAGTTACCTCACAGGAAGTTTCTTGTGAGAAAAGCTAAAAACATGATTCGTTTGAACTGCACGATTGTAGACAAATTCCGCAGGAATTTAAAAACATGTGGAGTGGCTTGACTTCATAACCAGGAACTTGGAGTTCGGAGAGAGCTAAGGTATGAGGAGCAAGAGGTCTCTATCAACACAACTGCAATAGTCGCGTGGAGATGGGAAGACACGTCTACCAGAAAACCGGTTCTCGCAGTCGAATAGTGAAAGAGGAGATCGGTGTATTCGCAGGACGACCGTGACGGTTCGGTGGGTCTGCAATTAAATTCGAGTTATCCTGTGGGATCTGGAGTCGCAACATAAACGCTCTGAATCCTTTAGTGGGATTTTATAATGAATTTCAATTTATTCATGGCCTTTAAGCATCTAAGGCTTAAGAGAAGGGGTAGGAGAGGGGACCGGATGTGCAAAGGAATGGATCATGGTATAATTAGAAAGTACCATACCGCTCATTCTTGCGTGGTACCATTCGGGAAAAATTATGGAAAAACCTCCATCAAAATGGGTTCCAGTTGGGATTTACACTGTAAAAAGTGGAAACACAAAATGGATGAAAGTTACTCCGTTTTATGGATAAATTAAAGTCGAAAATTAGCGTTTTGTTGTATTTACTCTTAAATGTGAATATAGTGTAAGCTCTTTAGTGGAAAGATTGTTAACCTTAACTCCATTTTAAAGTTTAACATTTTCTTTGTAATAGCTTAACGTTAACTGAAAATAGGTTGAAACTGGCCAAAGTGTTTTGGCGGTGAACGTTCAACTTATTTTATACTTTAAATTCGGTCTTTTTCTGATCGCAGTGTAAGCTAAACTGACCGTTTTGAGGTTACGTACTCTTCTGGATGAAGTGTAAACCATGGTTGGATATTCTATAATCCCATAATAGGAGTAATGTTACTTCCTTGTCACGGAACGCCCCGACATTTTGAGTGTTTATATTGTTTTTTACATTGTAAACAGTTTACTGGTGGACCGAGGACGACAAGGATTGCATTAGCGGAAAGAGGAATTAAGTTGGGTATAAATCTTTATACTGTAGCAAACGTATCTCTCAAGACATTCCTCGTAGTAAAATAAACAACATGTTAATGCCATGTGCATCAACTGACTTCATAGCTAAGTGGCGAGAGCATTGGACCAGTGTGCTAGTGGTCCCTGGATCGAAACCTCACTACCTCAACATTTTTTTAATTAATTTTAAAGGAACATTACCTTTTCTTCTTTTCTACTTTCAAAAAATTTTCTGCTTCAATGAAATACATGGATAAGTCTATATATATATATATATATATATATATATATATATATATATATATATACGCTTTATGAAATTTTACAGAAAGTAAAACGTTCAACCGCAAACTGGCTGAATGGAGGTTACCTGGCCAGCAGCTCCACCAGGCGGGACTTCTGCCTATCTTGGGACACTTTCGTCCTGAGGGTTAAAAATTAATCTGTGAGGATAAGTTTCTTGTTTTAGATGTTTTTAACAATTCCCAGAATCGGATCCGCATCAGGGCCTACACGTCCCCAGCATCCAACCAGGAAACACTGGTGTTTTAGTTAACTGTTTTTGGGCGTCCAAAACCGTATGAACTGGAAGTGTGAAAAAAAAAATCTTTATGTGTATAAAAAAGGGTATAAGAAATGTAAATATGCCAGCGACTAAATATTCGACACAGGATTTCCTTATATTTAAGAAACTTAGTTGGAAATTTCGGCATTTTTGTGGATATTTAACTTAAAATGAGGTTTAGTCTGATTAATTTTTTAGAACTTAAGAGAATATAATATACATTTAATGTAAATTTATTTAGATAATCCGAAAAGGGGGGGCGCCGAGAAATGTAAAAGGATTTACATTTATTAGATGTATTGACTAAATAGAGATTAATTTGTTTGAGTAAATATAAACTAAAAGAATTTAATATAAATTTAACGTAAATTAAATCTATAAATGTAGTTACCTACATAAGTTTAAATAGATTGATTGAGATATAAGATCTTTGTTGAGTATTGACTTAATAGTAGCGAATTAATAATTAATATCAGAGAGAATGCTAAAAATTCCTTTCGGTAGGCCTACAGGCTGAGGTAGATTTCGAAGTTTCGCTGGGAGCCGGGGCTCGCCCCCCAACTTCAGTGCTTTTGAGAGGATGCGCCTCCTTTATCTTAACCAAAATCTCCCTGTAGCACTACACCACCACGGAGTACATCTTCACCCTCCCACGGTTGGCTGCGACCCCAAAGGGAAGATTTGCCCCATTTATTGTAACCTACTCTTGGTCATACACCTTCATTGAAAATTTCGTTTCTGTACCTTCAATGATTTGGAAATTGGGTTTTGGGGGCGGCCATTTTGGATCCAAGTTGACGACTTTTTGAAAGTTTTCTTATTTTGTCGTGACCTACTTGTGATATTACAACTTCAAGTAAAATTTCATTTATCCAGCTCAAATGGTGTGCAAAATGGAATTTCGGGCGGTCATTTTGGATCCAAGATGGCGACTTTTCCCAAATGTTGTGATATTTCCCTAAGCTACTCGTCATAATGCACCTTTATGCCAAATTTCGTATCTCTAGCTCAAACGGTGTGGAAAATGGATTTTTAGGTCCACCATTTTTGATCCAAGATGGCGTCTTTGAACTCTTTAGGTAACATTTTCATAATCAAAAAGTGATGTTGTACCTTTATGCCAAATTTGATTTCAATAGCCCCAGCGGTTTAGGCTGTGTATTCTATACAACAATGGGTTCGGCGGCCATTTTGGATCCAAGATGGCGACCGATTTTGCTCATTAACGAACTTAACCGAGCTATTAAGCCTCGAAACAACATATAAAAATTTGGTTCAAATATCTTCAAAATTATGGCTGCTAGCGTGTTAATATATATATATATATATATATATATACACTTTCATATCGTACCGATCTCAATAGGTATATTTTCTTCGAAATCTACCTAAAAAAGACTTTTCAAGTTGGGTTGGAAAGGATTGGATAAGTAAAATATTTAATGTTTCTTTCGATTATGTTGCGTATAATGTTGAGTGATTTATACCAGTCAAGAAGTCCCGAAGACGCACATCCTATGTTCATGTCAGATGTATATGTGTATGCTGTTTATTAAAAAGGCAGAGTTTTCCATGGACGTGCATTTGAGAATACACTTGATTAAATTTTATGGTGTGTACATTGAATACTCGGGATGATAGTTATATTATCTTTTTCTTTTGTTCTCTTTGCAAGATGACAACCTTAGCTACTGGGTGAGCCAAAGTGCTATTTTCTCTATTTGTATCGGTTCATAGTTTAAAAGCTCCATATTGCACTTTAACTCATTGCCACTATTATAACCATTGTCTCAACAGCATTTTTGATAGAATTGTAGAATTTTAGGGTTTATTTAATGCGTAAGATTTAAAAGAATTACTTAGTTAACTAGCTGCAGGATTCAAAAGATGAAGATGACTACGATATTTAAAAGAAAAGTAATTGTACTATAAACAAAAAATAGAATCAAGTATTGTATTTCTCAGTTTAGTCTAGTAACTTTGACTCCACTCTGGACGCTTTCTGCCATCTGACGGACACAATTTTACCAAACTTACTCGCGACATCTGTATTTGGAGAGGAGAACTGCTGGCACAGAACGGAAATCGAACATTTGCAGCGTGTAAATGAAAGGAGAAGTATCTTCCATGTGCCAAAGTTCTTGGGGGAAATTATTTGATATATTTATAGATTATATTATACTTATAATATTCCAGCTACGAGTTAAGGTCAGAACATACCCAAGTAAATTAAAAATTAATGATCTATTAATTCCTTGTTTAATTAGCTTGTCAGTTTTATTTTCCACTTTGGAAAATGTTAGGATTTTTCCACTCAGCCGTTGGTTTAAACTATAGACTAGAGTGGTGAATTACAATGTTGCATAGCCTTAATCATGGTGTAGTCATTGAAGTAATGTTCTATGGTTTTACATAGAAATTAAGGTCAAAATGGATCAGATCCCAAAGTAAAATGAACGAAGTTGAGGAAAAAGGGAGAATAAATGTTTATTTATTTATTTATTTATTTTTAACCGAAGAAAGAAGAAATAATAGGGGAAACCGTGGTACAGTGAGACACAAAATTTTTCGAGTGCTATATCTTCATTAGAAAAGTGTGTTATTGGACGGAAATTATTCTCAACGATAGAGCGTTAGACAAAGATCATTAAAAAACTTCCTTAATAAGTGCAGGTTTTGTAGGAATTTTACAAGAAAATAAAATATACAATTTTAAAATTTGTCTTACTGTTCCTACCTAGGTCCGAACAGTGAGACATTAGCATTTTCATGGAAGATAAAAGTCAGTTTGATGGATACATATATTTAAAATTATTAGCGTGGTACGAAGTAAATATTATGACTTAAGCGTAAGAATAACTAAAGTTCAAAATTTTTCAAAATTATTACAAAAGTTGGAACAGTGAGACACACTAAATAAACGTCGGAAAGTAAAACATTTTCATTATAAAGTACACAGAAATGGAAAATAGAACAATTTTTGATAACTAAATAGACAACATTTCTGCATACCATTCATTAAAGGACATTCAAAGAGTCCAGCTTCACAGCAAATGAAAAAAATGACTGCTGCCTCTTTGTTGACCCACAGCACTTTGGGTTAGGTAATACAAGCTTTATGGCACTTCTGTGTACAATAGAAATGTCAGGAACGTTAGGAAATATAAACTTTCTGGAACACTTAATGCTTTTACGCAAAAATGTAACTTCAAATTCATTTAGTTTCCTAACAATTTTACCACAATAGTACATTTTCCCTTTCCCTCTATCACCCACGAATTCTACTAAAATGTAATCATTTACATCTATATCTCCTTCCACGTGTCCAGAAATCTCTGGCTCAGGATCTGACGAACTTATATCATCTTCATCGCACGAAGAATCTTCAAAAACGAGCTCGAGGTCACTCTCTTCTTTTCCGGCCTCAAATAAATTCTTCCTCCCTTTGTTCAATCTGTTCTCAATAGTCTGACGTTTACGTTTTGCAAGTTCCTCCTTTTCTGGTGTATCAGTTGCTATCATACATTTCCCACGTCTAGCTTTCTTCATCACATTGCTGCCTCCTTCTTTTTTCCGTGGTAAAGCTCTTATTGCTTCAGGACTGATGTAATGTGCACTTGATTCTGATAGTTTCGTAGTTGTATCATTTCCTTTCGAACACACATGAACACGCGTCTCAATCACAGTAGAGAATTCTACTTGAGATCCCACTGGCACATCAGACTGTGATGTTGTAGATGCAGTGCCAGAACTTGGTACAGGTGATGTCTCTTGCAGCTTAGAATAACCATGTTCCGATAAACGCGGAACACCAGAAGACAATTCGGCCCCAGACGAAACAGACACTGACGATGAATTTAGCACAAGGTGCGGAGCAGCAGTTGAAGTGTGATCCGTGTCCTTTCTTGGATCACATTCAATAGTTGTGATTGTGCTTGGCAAGAAATCATTGTCGTTGAAAATGTGTTTGTCGTACGGAAAAATGCCAGTTTTCCTAAAGGCAGACGCTATATTGACAGGAGTCATCGCTCGTGGATATGCTATTCCCACACAAGATGCAACATTGTGTATTGTAAACTTTTCTCCAGGATGAGACATCATCCAAGAATCAACAGCAGCATCATAATATGTGCGAAAAGGTTTAAGCAGTCCCACATCCAGAGGTTGAAGTTTGTTTGTGCAATGAGGGGGAAATGTCAATACGGTGATACCATTCTCCTTACACAGATCTAATGCGTCAACCGACAAGCGACTTTCGTGATTATCCATCAAGAGAAGAGCAGGATTTTCCTTTGAGCACATTGCATGTTTAATAAAATGCTTAACAAGTTCAACAAAGCATTCGGAGTTCATCCAGCCACGTTTCGCTGCGAGTCCTTTACTGCCTGGTGGAGCACCGATAATCATAGATGGTTTAAACTCGGCTCTGGGAAAAACCATGACAGGTGGTATGCTGTTCCCTGTGGCACTCACAATGCAACAAGTTGTGACCAGTGTTCCACGCTCTGCGCTAGTTGCCTTAGAAACCTGCTTCTCACCTTTCTTCGCCAAAACTTTAAAACCCTTTTGGACAGTCGAAGTAGCAGTTTCGTCCAGATTAAACACACGCGAAGCATCTCCAAAACTTGAATGACGGCTCATGACCTCATGAAGGTTATTAAAAAATAGCTCTACAGCAGCTTTATTAAACCCAGCAGCTCTACCCAAACTACATCCTTCCGGCGTTCTTAAGGACAACCCAGACCTTCTTCGAAACATCTTCATCCAGATTTCTGATGCCATTTCTTCTTTTCCCCAAGATTCTGGGACCCTTAAATTGTTTCTTACTGCCACTTGGAATGCTAAGCGTCTTGACTCTTTCAAAGACAGTCCATAGAATAGTTTTGAGCACGTAATAATATATGAACAAAGCTCTTTTTCTAGTTCAGGAGGAAACATTTGATTAACCCGATAGTTTGGGCTCATTCTCGTATACGGATTTTTTTTGAAGTTCTGAACGTATCTACTTAATGTTTGGAACTTAACACCTTTAATGTTAGCAGCTTCTCGAAGAGATCTACCGTGATTGACAACAAGAAGTACCGCTTCCTTCATTGTTTCTGCTGCGGTCCTTCCTATCACCTCCTCAGTCTTCTTTTTTCGAGGCATCGTGTTATCTGCAACGACAAGAAACAAAGATACAATTATGAAACTTTTGTAATATTATTCCTTCCATCAAAATATTTTAAAACGTTTTTTATTAATATTTATAATTTCTCTCCCCCCCCCTCTTCCTCCGCCCCTACGGCCTACACACTTCAATCGCCCTGCCTACGCTAGAATACCTTCATCTGTTTACTGACATTTACCTGGAATTTTTAACATACTATTGCAATGTTGTCCAAAAATAATTACAGGAGGAACACTGAGACGTCTCACTGTTCCAAAAATGCTTCTGTCTCACTGTTCGTTTTTGACAACTTGAAAAATAAACCATTCTGACCTCCAGCGGGGAAAATGGGAAGTACTCAAGGTACATAAATTGGATAATATATATCCTTCTTTAACTGCTGACATGCGAAGAAACTTTTATAAATACAAAACAGTAATATCAGATGGACTTGTACTAAGGGCGAATTTTCATTTCCTGATTGCAAAAACTAATAAACATACATATTTACTTACCTTTTGCTTCTACTGAAGTGCCGTTTCCTGAACCTCACTCCGCCATCAGCAGACACGCTTTGCACAGTGTTAGCAAACAATAGCATTGATAATTCACTAAATATTGCCATTGTCTCACTGTTCACACTGTCTCACTGTACCATGGTTTTCCCTACATCTCAAAGCGAAGTGAGATCTGGATCTTGGGTCTTGTACACGTACTTGTTTGGGAGTTTCTTTCTTTCGCTACTTTTATTTCAGCCCCTTAACAAACATTGCGAGTAACCAGCGGCGTGACTACAATGTCGCGAGATCCCACGGTGTGGGTGCGGGGCTACAGGCGACATATAATAGGCGAAACATGAGTAAATGCCAAACGAAACAAATACGACAAGAGAAGTTGTCTCAACATATGATTTTAACACTTTCTCAGAACTGGTAAAAGGGGGAAACTTTTAAACTTCACAATCAAATTCTATCAATTTTTGACGGGTAATGATAGCAGCATGTGG
Organism: Lepisma saccharinum; assembly: GCA_022664845.1. Taxonomy (NCBI): domain Eukaryota; kingdom Metazoa; phylum Arthropoda; class Insecta; order Zygentoma; family Lepismatidae; genus Lepisma; species Lepisma saccharinum. The sequence continues at coordinate 18,941 of JAGDQP010004325.1, forward strand.
CTTAGCGTTATCATGATGACTCCTTGGCGATTGACAAGGCCTGTTCACTTACATCAGAATGCTGCTAGCAGTCTGTATAGCTATTGGTGCAGTGTAGTGCTGGATTATGATATTTAGGACGGAGGGGGAGGGGGGTGAACTATTGACATCGAACCTATGAACCTATCTTCTGTGTTCGTAAAAATAAGGTTATTCATTTTGTTACCTTTGACAGTGAGGGACCTATGCTCTTGAAAACCGAAACTAGACTTTGGATGGTTATGGATAGTGGGCTCCCATTAATTCTGTAACCAGTTAATCCGTACAAATGGTGGACTACGGTGGCTAAATTATAGTGTCAACGGAACGTTAAACTATAGGAAATTCTCAGTAGAATATTTAATAATTTCATGACATTTTAGGTTTAAGAAATTGTAATTAGTTCGTAAGAATGATTTAATAAAATGGCTGGCATTACCATGTCTGATAGGATTTGTTAAAATTATCGGTCATCGACATTAGAAAAAGACTCCACTATATTTTCATGATAAGGTTATTTCTGATGTATAGAAAAAGAAACAAACACAGGTCAGTTACCTATATGCGGATGTTACTAACCAGTGGAATTCAGGTCAGATAACAATATTTACTACGATTCACACGAGTGTAATACGCTTATTACCTTGTAAAATATAGTAGAAAGAGTCATTGAACACTTTATAGTAACTAAAGAAGGCTTCTGAGAAATTTATAAAAGGCCAATAGAAACATCGACAAAAGATTTTCACAAGCAAATATCAAACCTTTATCTCCTAATAACCTCTAGTAACCCATCCACGTTCCAAGAAACTAATATCAATCAAAATTATTAAGAAATTGGCATTTCGTTGAGAAAACTTTAAAATTCCTTTTCCGACTCCCAGAACCTGATGATGGTTAAGAATAATTCCAATTACTTATCAAACTGAAACTTCAATGAGAAAATTCATAAACCTATTTTCCGAGAAAATTAACTTTATGTACTTGTTGAACCGATAGTGCAAAGACACAACTCTCTGATATGTTAGTGTTAGTCAAAAATGAAATTTAATGATTTTCTTACCCTTGTTTTGGTGTTTCATTAGTATGTATAGGTTAAGTTGGTCCAATGTTTGTATTACCTCAATTTCGCAAAGCCAAGCATATTTTGAAGACATTAACCATCCTCCATATCTGACTTACTATTTAATTTAATTTTATATTTTATATGGAGATAACAATAGAATACTTACCTTTGGTGCTAGGGGACTTTGGTTCCCTTTTTGTTGCTGTCATGCGGATTTGTGGTTGACAAACACCGTGTGCGTGGATTTTGTCGGGGTACTCGTTTCCTCCCACTTTCTTCATTTCACCAATTCATCCGATCATTATCCATCTGGCCTGAGCCATCCTTACAAATTAAATCGAAAAACAAAAATTCTTACAAATATTGGTTGCGTCAATTGTAGATGACCAAATGTATCAAGAAGGTGGTTTTCATATTGTATGTGCTCCATATTATTGTGTTGCGTGATCGCGTGGCGTGGGATGAGACATCTGGTTGTTTAGTAACCTTATTTGGCAGGTCGTGCTCTTCCTTGGAGACCAGCTACAATCGTTCTTAAATTTCATGCCAACGAGTAGAGGTGTATTCGAGCAAAAATGCTTGGTGTCATCTCTTCGTGGTGGACTGGTCATAATTGGAAGAGCATTTCAAAGATTTCAGCATCATGGAAAGACTATCCCGATCTCCAGATACGAAGCCCGTAGAACACTTGAGACGTTGTGGAGTTGCCTGTTCGGGATGTGAATCCAGAGCCTATGAACGGGACGGAATTAAAGACTGCTTTGTAGACAGTGCCGGGAGGGTTCCAAGCTTCGTCGTTTGCTTCCACCTTCAAACTCAAGATGACTCACCCTGTTACTAGACGGGCATGTGATCAATTTTGGCATGTTGATGCCAAAAATTTGACATGTTAATGCAAATATACATTCGTTATGAATAGAAATTTCCAATAATAGTACAAAATAGCCAGAAAACTATGGTGTGCCGATTCCATATAAAATATTGATATGTTGTCAACTTGCCATATCTATGTAATATTTCTGTTTTCCTTGTATTTGTTCTTTTGTCTTAACGCTGACAAAGGGATTCAGATAATAATACTTATAGTTGTCGAAATGTTTATACTGTAGGTTCAAATAAGATGCTTCATTTTGTTAAATAAATTAAGCGAAAAGAAATATAAAAAAAATATAAATATGGTATCTGAAAAGGTTATAAAGGTTTTAAATTTAACTTGGACATTTTTTGGAAGAGGAGGAAGAGGTGGGCATTACTATATCATTAAAAGTCCCTTAAACTTTGTAATACCCTTTAACAAGTTAATCCTGGAAAAATCCCTACCAGCTCAAATACCATCTCTCACACGTATGTTCAAATACACATTCTCACACGTATATATTAAAATACACATTATTGTATAAATCGCTATTGCCGACTTTTGTAACACCCCCTGATAGTTACAATACCCCCCCCCCCCAAAAAAAAACCATAAAATCCTGGGAAAATGTCTGTCCTTGAATTCCATCAACCTTGTCGAAATAGCAACATATTCCTTCAGTAACTTTAGAACGTGAAAGAATGAGGGTTTCCCTAAATAAAGTTGATAGGCGTTTATCAAATTCACTGCCCAATGACATGAAAACATATTCACACTACGTAGAAAGTCGCGATAAAAGTGACAAGATTATCTTGTTATAATTGCAACTAAAAGCCACAAACTCGTGACTGACAAATGTAAATTATTAATTGGAAGCGTAATAACATAACTTAACTGTAAATCAGGAACTGTATGATTGTTTTTGTCTTTTGTGCACAATTTTTAGGAGTGGTACGACTACCCTAGGGCCTTGCCTATGTCTTTGTATAGTGACCAAATAACCTCTTTATAAATTCTTCCCTTCTGTGACAAAATTATCTATTTGCTCATATTATGGAGACAAAATTACTTAAAATCATTTTAACGTAGACTAATTTAAACTAAAATATTAATTGTTACTTTCAAAGATGAGAGTAAAATAGCATGCAAGATTTATTGATTCTGAACTGATATCTTCTCTGACTGAGATCAATTATTGATATATATATATATATATATATATATATATATATATATAAATATATATATATAAATCACAGCCATATTCAATATTCAATTCACTAGTGGATGAGGCCTCTCCCCGAAGGGAGGAGTTGGTATACTGCTCCCACGCTGATTAGACGGGTTGGGAGAGGAGAGCCGAAGCTTCCACTGTGATCGCCACTGTCTTTTAATCACAGCAGCTCCCCAATTGTCCTCACGATGCTGGGTCAACACCGAAATTTTTGAGTCCCCACTGGGGTATATATATATACGTATATACCTTGTGTGTGTGTATACACACAAGGTGTTACATTAATGTGTAAAAAAAAATAAGAGTGAGTACCTGAGATCGAACTAAGAAAAAGTTGATCAAAACGAGTGTCGAATAGTCAGTACTTTCGGAGCTATAGGCTGCCCAATGCGTGGGAAAATGAACTACATAGCTGATTAGTTCGAATACGAAAAATCGGATAGTAGGCGGTTCTGAAAAACTAGATGAAGTCACACCCGGGCTATCCAAAAATGCATATTTGAAAATCCTACAAGCAGGACGCAAGGAAAAAGGGGATTCCTAAAAGCTCTTCCAAGTAAAGCAGAGTCAAACACTGCATAAATGAGACGACTTCTAAGACAGGCAACAATAATTCGTTTACCGCATGTCGATATCTCAAGTAGATCCCATAAGCGGAGCGATTTTTAAAAATCGTGCGGGATTACATAACTGTCAGGATAATGAGTAACAATAATTCAATAAATAGTTAGATTATTTGTCCCAAAAGAGACAGTGTGTCATTTCTCAGTGGAATGGCGGTGCTAATGTGTATAACAGATGCAGCGTAAGGTAAAAGGGGACCCTGTTGGTCGGGTGGGCAGTGCGCGGGTCACGGTGCTTCGATGAAGAATCCCGGCAGGGCCATAGAACCTTGCTAACATTTAGAACTGTGCAGCTTATTAAACCGAAAATCGCCCATATTATTTTTGACTAAAATGCACTAGAGAAATGAAAAATTGAGGGCTGAATTCCCAAAACGTGAACCAAAATAACATGAAATTGAAATGAACAGGGAATGTTCATGTGTTTTTCAAATCCAGTTGATAGAAAGTACATAATATCGTGATAGAATATCATCACGTGATTCTCTCTGTATTTGTAAGGTTGAGTATGATTTTTTAATATGTTGAAATCGAAATCGGGAAAGACCGAATTTCTATGCAGATCCAACAGCAAGAGTTCAATTGTAGTTGGCTGTCTACTTAACAGAGGGAAAACAATAGCATAATTGTTTGTTGGAGACTAGTAGCATAGGAGAGACATGAAATAAGCATAGGAGAGACGGCTTGTGTTTGTTTCCTGCTCAAAGCGAACATAAGGGTTTCAGAATTTTCACGTTTCCACTGGAGAAAGCTCGCCGTGGAACATCCTCGTTCAGACATGAAGTAGACCTACTTGTATTCACATATTCATATATTATTCTTTCTGATAAACTATTTAACAAATAAATAGATTTGAATGGATTGATCGTCATTACCACTAGAGTGTTACTTATTTCGGTGTAAATCAATCGGTAATTATACAAGAGGATGCCAGAGTTGTTCCTGAAGTATAAAAATCATACACATTTTTATTATAAAGGTAAAATGGTTATCAAGCTTACTTAACCCGACAAGTAAAATAATGTGTGTGTTTTTATATTTTGTAAGTAGTTTTCTGCATTCACGAAATTACCTAACCACTATAATGAAATTACCTACACAATTTTGAACAAATATTTTATAGTCGCATAGCTAAACAAGTGAAGTGGAGCCCAGTCGGGGAACTGTTTACATGCGGTACAGCCAAGGTTCAGCAATGAGCGTCTGATTAGAATGATCGATGTGTCGTTGCAAAAATTTTCTGAAACCTTCAAAACGACACATTAACCACTTTTGTACCCATAATGGTTCCTGATGTGTCGGACAGACCTGGTCTATGCAGTTGTGAATTCAACTCGCTGAGTCCTTTCGAGAAACATTTCAGCTACCTTGGTAGCTCTTATAGTTCTTGAGTTAGTACTTTGAGTTGAAATTTTTCGATGGACAGAAACCGAGACTAACTATGCGGTTTTGACCGCATCTAGTCAGATCTTTCCAACGATCCCTCAACTACCTTTGTAGTCATCGTAGTTTCTGAGTTGAATATTGTAGACAGACAGACAAACATAGTGGTTACAGAACAGAAACATAATTGGTATATAAGCCTTTTAGCTGCTGAAGCCTAAAAACGTTGACATGTAACATTGGTCAACGAATCTTCTATCAACATAGATATCCGCAGTATAGCATATGGCGCAGCACATTGTTTGTTACAAATATTTCGGATTTTTTTTTTAATGAAAAATAAACTTCCTTTGTCCTTATACAAACTGCATTTTGCACGGTGGTATGTTGCAAATTCTTTTAAACACTGCGAAGGAAACTGGAAGTTTAGACTTCCCGGCAAGTCTGATAGCCTTACGGAACTTAGGGTAATAGACCTGAACAGTGAATGGCAAATCAAGAAGGTCCTTCGCCTTATGACTAAATTCAACCTGTAGAGATAATTTATCAGTTTACACGTTTACAATATATTTTATACCACAATACGTATAAGCTACTAAAAGTCCAAAAGTACCTGAAAATTTTAATAGATGTTCTTAACCGTACTCACCAGAGGGTGTCTTATTCAGTCTATTGGAAGCTTACCTGAAATAAATAAATATTTATAGTATTAATTAGAAAAAATAAACTAAAATCTTATTGTTTAGTCTACAACGAGTAAGATTGTTAAAATCATGCTATATTCACTGTCCAGAACACAGAGACTGTTGGAATCACGTTATATTTACTGTTTAACACACATAGATTGTTAGAAACATAATTATTACCTATCCAACACAGAGAGTACGGTAGTGTGTAAGATCATGTTATTTTCACTGTACAACACACAGAGAATCACAATCTGCAGTAATAAGACATTACTCTTTATCTGAATTGATGTATTCTCGTTATTCTTATACAGTAATTGTTTTCCAGAAATTATACGTCAGTAAATTTACCTATACCGGGTTTGATCATGGCACAAAGCATGCAGAAAGAAAGCTTGCTAGTCATATCGTCAAACCGCCCCGCTGCAATGGGCTTCTAATTAGATAAAAACTCAATTTCAGGTTTGTAGCATGGCTGAACGTTTGGGGTGACTCGGTCTGAAACTTGACCCGAATTACTAGATTAAGTCGGTCTTAACCCAATTGATCCGGTGATCGAATCTTGATCCGGTGACTTGGGCATTTCCTGATTTGATCTGATCTTGTTCCTGCGACTTAATCAGTACATTGTCATTTGTGAGATTCGTTAAGAAGTAAGGTCATGTATCTTACGTCTAATAACCTATGTACTGTATATCTAAATACGATCCATTATGTATTCACGTTATAAACAAACAAACAAACAAAACAATTATATTGAAATTTTTGTTGTGAATGCTGAAAACAATTTTATACACAGGTGACATGGGGCTCATACAATTCTGTGCAACTAACCTAAAAAAATATAAATATCCTTCTAAAAAGTGACATGGACAAAAAGTAATTTTGGTGAAACATTTTTTCCCGAAATTAGTTAACTTTAAATTCAATATCTTCATAATTAATTTCCGACTACCTTGTTTGGGGATCGTCTCTTTATACTTATTTGTCAGGCTTCATATCTTCTATTGTGCTCAAATTTCACTTAAAATTGAATTAGAGTCATCGCTTTGTTGCAAGAGAACGCTCTCTTGCTCAGTTATGAACTACCACGAAATCATGCCATGTTAAACACATGCCATTCTGCGGCCAAATATAAATACATGCACTCGGGACGTGGCCATAAATTGTTTACTTCGTGTAGATATAAAATTCTCTCGACGGTGACTACATTGATTACTAAAAAATATATTATTCATCTTTGATATGGCGCTGCCCCAGTGGCGTCGTCTCGCAGCGTTCACAAGATCACGTGAACTGCCAACTATTTTAGAAGTTGAATTATTATAATTAATTATTATTATCATCTCATATTATTTACTTATCGAGAGATTTAAAAAAAATATATTTTAAGTTGGTATGCATGCAGTGATAGACATGAAATTCCTTTGTCCAGTTGTAGATACTATTCAGTTTATTTCGCGTTCACACATCTGTTGTGAACGCGTTGCCCCATATACGCCTAACTTCTAACATTGTGTATATGGGACCTCAGACCACAATGAATTTGCACTCCTAACAGGTACTAAACAATGACACCTACCCGCTAGGAAATTTCCAATCTAAAAGTTATATTTGTTTTTAGAATATCAAATACATAGAGTAAATGGGATACTATGACTTTAAAACGCGCACTAAAAGAAATCATCATTCTTAGACATCCTTCCTTCTTTCCCTGTATTCTTCAAATCCTATCAAGCTATCGCATGATATTTCTTGTTTTGAGTTCTTTCCCCGTTGCTCTTTGGTTGTGAACTACCAAATTCCAAAGCCACGAGACGCCACTGCGCTGCCCGCGCATCCTATAAACAATAACTTTGTATCAATGTAATAATACACCATGTAAACTAATCTCCTTGTGTTATTCGCCTTATAACTTATCCTGGTGTTGGGATATAGTTTTCTATCAGTGTAATTACTATTCATAGTTTTAAGTAATAGAGCCACTTGAATATATCTTAAATATGACTTTACTGTAAACATCTGTACATGTTGTTCTTTCCAAAATCTTCCTAAACGTTTACCATTAGGATTTTTTTTTTTTAAATATTTGTACAATCGAATTGACAGTATATGCAAACACACTCAGCTTTCTTTACGTTTTTTTTATAAATACATTAAATTAATACAAAATATAAAATCCAAGAACAAAATTGCTATTTGGTTTAAGGGCCTGGATTTATTTAAGAACCGCTGAATTGCTTCTCTGCTAATCCCTTACCTTCTTTACTCTCAACATTTAATTCTACGAGGGGGGATCAAAAAGTAATGCCTACCCTCATTATATATTTTTTTTTCTATTACAGCTACTGACTTATCTATGCATGATATTATAGACATAACCTTACTCTACTAATGTACGGGTTTTTGTTCAGATTGAGTAATTAGAACAAAGGATCTGAAGCTAAAAGAAAGAGTCGTCATTGAATTTTTGGCGAAAGAAGGTTGTCCACCTAAGAAAATCCATAATTGCTTGAAAATGTTTATGGGAATGCGGTAATGGACATTAGCAATGTGCGGCGTTAGGTGAAGAAGTTTAGCAACGGAGAAACAGAAATCGCAGATAAACCAAGAAGTGGCCGGCCGATGGACATAGGCAACATCGATCACAGATGGAAATCGAGAACGTGCTGAGGAATTGATTCGAGGAGACAGGCGCATTACAGTTGAGAGTGTTGCTGATTCATTGAGCATCTCGTAAACACACTTAGGAGACGTAAGGAAGCAATACAAAAGAAGAGACCTCTGAAAGGCATTCATTCCATCAAGCCCCATCACGATAATGCACGCCCATACACGTCATTTTTCACAAATCAGGCGATTGCGAAAATTGGCTGGTCAGTTGTGCCTCACCCACCCTACAGCTCTGATTTGGCCCCTTCTGACTTTTATCTGTTTGGCCCTTTAAAAGACCACCAACGTGGTTGTCGATTCAATGATTTGGATGACGTTAAAACAGCTGTCAAATCATGGGTCAAAAAGTAACCTCCTGAATTTTTACAAAATGGTTTTGACGCCTGAGTTCAAGCATGGCGTACATGTGTTCAAATTCATGGAGACTATATTGAAGGGTTGGTTTCTGTAGAGGACAGTTCACGCTATGATCTGCAATAGCATTTCTTGTTCTATGTTCATTAATACATTTTTTGTGACATAGGAGGCATTACTTTTTGATCCCCCCTAGAAAATTGTTGCTGTCATCTTCGGAAAATGGTCTTTACATAACTTAAATTGAAAGGTTTATCCCATTCTAATAAAATACGGTAACTGTGTCTGGTTTGAAATTAAGTTTTATCTCAATAATATTTCTTGCTTTTCTTAAGAAAATAACTCTATGGCTAGAATTTAAATGTCCTTGTCACAGACAAATTGAATAGCGTTATTTAAAAGAAAGATGTGCAATTACTCTCGTCTGAAACGAGACGATACATAACTAGTTACAAAGGTAGGGACTAGATGTCACTACCAGTTCATTTGGTGTATTCTGTAGACATGATTACTTGAAGCGGCTCACAGTAGATGGCAGAAGTAGTGAGTTTGTTTGAAAACAATGTTCCTGTTATACGAAAACAAGATAGCGGTTTTGTTAGCTTATTCAACAATATCCTTTTTTGTATCACTTCTCAACTTCGTGTAAAAACGAATTCGGACCAAGTATATGATAAGGAAGTTAAGCAATAAAAGTTAAACAGAAATGAACAAATAGTAAAGATAATTATTACCTTCTGTGCTGTCCCTAAGCAAAAAGGCGCCCTGTGCAAGAGCAAAATATAGCACCCCCTGGGAACTTCTATTTTCAGTTATGACCAGTGGACCTCCAAATAAAAATATAAGTTGTATCTGTCGCGCTTTTCAGGTGAGGGACATGAGCGTGAGAACTTAGGTAATTTTGCCATGAGTCTATAAGTACAGTCTGTCACCAAAATATTAGCAAATAGCTAATTTTATCACTGAATAGAAAAATCGAGAAACGTGATTTTGTCAGTGTATGTAAAGACATATTTAAGCCATTAGCTAAGTGGCCCCACCCAGGCCCGTATTAAGGGCGGAGCAGTTGGAGCAATCACTCCAGGGCCCCGCGACCAAGTGGACCCCAAAGCATTTTAAAAACTACTATAATAACATTTCACCATAAAAGTATAAAAAAATGACGACTCACTCCGAGTCCTATATAATTTAGAGACCTTTTTGGAAATGTTGGAAGAGGGCCCTCATCATATAGAAAACGTAACATTTTATCATGATGAGCCCCCTAAACTATCCGTAATTATAATATACTAATAAAAAATTCAATTAAAAGTACTTTAAATTTATTTCAAAGTTGCTTTCCTACAAAAACCATACTCTATTATGCCTGTACTATGAGCTGATAACTCATACAGAAGCGAGTGGGGCCCCATGTATTTTCTTTGAATGGGGCCCATGTATTTTCCTTCTCCAGGGCCCCCAATGGTCCTAATCCGGCCCTGGCCCCACCTAAAATCACGAGTAATCTAGGAAAATGTTTAAACATTTTGAAAAAGTTGCCATCTTTATCCAAAATGACCTCCCCAAAAACCCATTTTTCAATCCACTCAAGCTAGAGAAACGAAATTTGGTATGAAGGTGTATGATCAAGAGTCGGTTACAATAAATGGGGCAAACCTCCCCTATGGAGGCGCAGTTCCCAAGGCGACCTCGGGGAAGCGCCCCCAGTGAAGCAAAGCGAGTGAAAGTTATATTATTACAATAGAATAAACGACTAAATGAAAAGCGAAAGATAGAGGCATCGTGCAATTTTGTTTTTCACAAATCTAACCCCAATAGAAGAGAAATTGGAAGACATAGAATAAGTGTGTATGTTTGTATATATATATATATATATATATATATATATATATATATATAA
>JAGDQP010004325.1:34470-48291 GCA_022664845.1 Lepisma saccharinum
GGGCCACTAGTTGAAGTGTACTGAAAAGTTTAATTCAAATTGTCCAACAGAAAAGATCTTTACCGAACATGGAGAAACAAAAATGAACTTTAAAACCTATGGTTTCTTTCTTATTTCTTTCTTAATGAATTCCATAGAACACTAACGTTATGCATGAAAGACAAGAGAAAAGGTCTGCTACTATCAGTTCTTAAAAATAGAGCACGATGCACGATATTTATCCTTTATAATTTCTGATATTATGTTGTTATTTACGTTATTTTGCGTGTGCGTGCCTATGATATTGTGTGCGTGCATGTGATAAACATCGAAACGAGTATGCTTTCTTCCGAGCACCGTACCAAATAAGGATTTGGTAGAACGTTGGTTTCGTATTTGGGAGGTCCTCGGTTCTGTACCAGCGGCTGACTGTCCTGACTTAGGTTTTCCCAGTGTTTCCCTCAGTCACGCCAGGCATATACCGGGATGGTACACTTCGCATCAAAAAAATTGCGACAGCGAACGCCGTGCAGGTAGGCAACTAAATTGGCACCTTCATATCCCATAATCGTGTCTGGTAAACAGACCCCCTCTTTCTACTACTACCATACTACCATACTAGAATCAGCAAACATCATGAGCACGTTTTTTTTTTCAAAATAGACATGTATTAGTATCGACAAAATGAAAGATTAAAAGCGAGACGAATCAATATACATAAGTTGATGGAGGAAGAAATTTAAACACATACAATGAAACACTGAAACCGATGGATGTCTGTTAGACAGAGGCAGAGAAATGAGAGAGAGAAAAGGGGAGAGAGAAGAATAAATAGAAGAAGTATAAATAAAAATATGGAATTTAAATTTAGTAAAAAATATTAAGTTCAGTTGCCACAGTAAGTTTGGCTCCCACAAATCAAATCTAACAGCAAGAGAGAAGCTACTTTTGGATTTTATATTTTTTTCAGGGTTATTTGAATATATAAAGGGTGCTTCAAAAATTCATTAAGCCACTTTTAAAATGGAGACAAAACTTGGTGGTCAGATTAAATACTCATGATTTCCAGTGAAACTCCAGAGTTTTGAGACACATCTAGGATAATGTCAAAAGTGTAACACATGTTCTTTGTTTGCGCGGGGTTAGTTTGCAAATTCGGTGGAGCTTATCATACTGGTTCAGAATACTTTGCAATCAGGGATTTTGCCGAGATTTTCAGATTGGGGGTGGAAAGTCAAACTTGGGGTTGGAGTGGACGAAGAGTTCTGCACAGTTTCTATCAACTTTTGTCCGCAATATATTAAAGTTGGGGTAGTCTCGAGGATTTGCTCTGACACCCCCTACAGGAGCCGCAGTCTGGCGGAATCACTGATTGTAACAAATGCAGTAGATAGATACCGTAGGCCATACTTTCTATTCCAGATTACTGATGTAAATTAAACATAAAAAGAAAATGAATAATAATAATTTTTCTGCTTAATTGGTATCAGAAAGAGCCAAGATTACATATGCAAACTGTATCAAAATGAAAAGTTCCAAATGTTCAAAAGCAAAATTAGCATGTTCCTATAGGCATAGTAAACCTTACATGGTTCAGTGTATGCGAAAAAGAAACTGGCTGGTGGGGAATCGAACCCAGGTTTTCAAATTTGAAGTCCAGCACGCTTGTGATTTCCAAAAAAACGCTCTGCTTCTGTGATTAGACTTTTCTCATGCTTTTGAAAACAATACGCACTTTAAACATTTCATAAAATTCACATAGATTAGAAAAAGTCAGGTTAAGAGGGTTCCTCGCTCCAGCCCTCCCCCTATTTTAAACATTTTTCAAAATATTAAAAAAACTAAGAGTACTATCAAAAATATAAATTCATAGCGCACTAGAACTTGCAAATTACTATGAAATGCAATGGACAGTGATCTCGAAATCTTGTCGATTGATGAGTTCTCAGACTTCAATTAAATAATGACGTCATAATCTTTGAAAACGTATCACTCATTAATGGACAAGATCTCGATATAGCTGTTCATTGCATTTCATAGTAATTTGTAAGATCTAGTGCGCTATGAATTTACATTTTTGATAATACCCTTAGTTTTTTTTTAAATATTTTGAAAAATGTTTAAAATGGGAGGGTTGGAGCGAGGAGCCCTATTAAGTATGTTTATCTTCTTAATACGTAATGAAAATATTTATTGCGTCAAACTGTCGCAACATATTAAACTTTCAAGACATTATTGTTACGGATCTATTCACTCTAGGATTCTTTTCGCTAGCGAGGATATAGTGACGTCATGATTGTCCCTTTCTGCAGGGTTCAGAGATTCTGCCAGAACCCACCAATTGGTAGTTCTCAAATATTATTTTTTTAGGTAAAAATAAATAGAAAAACTAAAATTATATTTCCCCAAACAGAAAATCATGGCAGAATCAATATATATATCTATATCTATATCTATATCTATATCTATATCTATATCTATATCTATCTATCTATCTATCTATCTATCTATCTATCTATCTATATATATATATATATATATATATATATATATGTGTGTGTGTGTGTGTGTGTGTGTGTGTACGCGTACACTGCATGGTTGACAACAGACAAGAATAATGCCGACTGGGTGGCCGTGCAGCCTGCAGAGGTAGCCAACTGCTCGAAGGTCCCGGCAGGGACAAGAATAAAATTCTGATAAACTGATAGGAATAGAAATAAAACCCTACTGGAACTACAAAATACTGTGTCCGAGTCGGGCACACTAATTTGTCTTGTAGCTTTGCCGTCTGTTAAATCTAATACATTTATATCGAAAAGACTCACCCTAAAACCTGCCAACCGGTTGCGCATAAGGGCAAATACCCCTTTCCGTTCTCCTAGATCCGGGTCTCCGATTTATCCCCTGCCCACTCCCTTCTTACGTTTAATTAGGCACGTATCTATCAATTCGTTTCGGAAGGGGGGCACAGGCTTTCCATAGGGATCCACTGTGTGTCTGGGGCACGGTGTATATGCAGAGTGTTTATGAACTACATCAACAAACCTCTAGAGGTTATTTCTCACATCAAAACAAGACGAAAGTTCATCTGACAAATTTTAGAAATGTGCATAGTTTTAGAGCTATAGGTGACCGAAAGCGTGGGAAAATTAACTTGAGAGTTTTATATTTTCATCACCACAAACAGTAAACAGTAACAATGCGGCATAGTATTGTCAAAAACTCTGAACCTACTCCATTTTAAAGTGCATATTTCAAAATTTAGAAATGGGCACGCAATGTATTCTCCATAAGAAGCAGGGAATTTCGGAATAATGGATTCGATCTCAGGGATAGAAGATATGATCATACTGCCAAGAAAATGAAGTTACCTTAGCTCAGTTGACTTTGTATTCAGAAGGTTATGGTTCGATATTAGCAGTCGGCCATCCTGACTGAGATTTGTCCAGGGTTTTGCCAAGTCACAGCAGACAAATACTGGGATGATACTTTCAACTTATTTCCTCGCCGACTCCTTCCCACATTTTTCTCTGCCCTATCCAGATCTGCGCCATAGATGCCTAAGAACCATAAATAAATTTAAGTTTAACAAATAGCAGATGGATGACAATTTTTTACTTGGATTCCTAGAGGAAATAAACGACTTTTAGGCTACCAAATGTAAATTGAATATTACAAAACTTTATAAAGTCAAAATTTTCTCAGAATTCAGTGGATAGTTGAAATCCGCTGAGTATATATGGCAATTAAAATATTATTTTTTTTAAAAAAATGTGGTTTTCTTTTAAGAGAACCGTTGTTTAGCTAGAATGATAATTTTTCAACGAAAACATCTGTTGAGATATTTCATATAACTTTCGCGAAAAAAAAAAAAAGCAGGGTGCAAAAGTTTAAAGTAAGTCATAAAATGCGTTCAATGTGAGACTAAAAACCTAAAATTCTGTTAACACTAATTGACCTTGTCTGTTGTGAGCTACGATTACAAAGGGGTGGATTCGAAAACGAAAATTGGTGAATAATATTAAACTTGAATAATACTATTGCTGAGAAGAAGAAAAAAACCTCTGACAATAACACACGGCACATTTTCTTTACTTACATTTCGAAGAACCCCAACGGGTAAACATTATAGAATACATGCCTAAATAATATTCATTGTTTATTCATTGCTCATTGTGTTTTTAATATTTCTTTCGATGTCACTCTTGCGTACGTGACCCACGAGTCTTGTTACCCCTATAAAACAAAATACAATAGTCATGTAGAATTCCGAGAACGTTAACAAAAGAAATTCCAGTAAAAGTGTTGTTTCGTATTACAATACCCGTCTACAACCTTCAGACAATCGATCCTACTGGAACTACCTGTCACTACAATAAACAATAACAGACTTCGAGCGAAGGAATGCAACATTTGACGCATTTCCGTTTAAGAATGTTCTGGAAATACTAAAACGGAAATGCCTCGTCATATCACATGATAAATTCAATGAAGTTTACTGATTGGTTAATGAAACATTGAGTGATACGGACGCCGTCAATCTGATTGGTTCAATTGACTACCAAAACCCAATATAAAGAAGGAGCCGTTAGTATATTCCATTTAGCTGTTGGTGTTCCCGGACGATTTACACACTTCAGGACAAAAGGTAAAGTAGATTTGTTCTGTATTTATCATTGACTCACTGCTTCTTGTTTTTAACATAATATAGACATTGGACAGACAGTGAGTGTCTTCTAAACTATAGTTTGTAAATGCATCTTGTACTAACTTTTATCTATTTCAATGCAATAACCTTTTCATACATATTTTAAAAATTAAGGATTAATAAATTAGACATGTTATTTTACTCTTGCATGTGTAGATATGTTTTTTTAATTGCCATCCAATTTCGATAGTAGTGAATTGATTCTGTGGTTACTTTTAATTTTTCTGTAATAACGATGTATTATGTAAACGAACAGCAGTGATTGAAAGTTTAAAAATATATCGTCTTGTATTGAAGCAAGTTGTACACACGAGATATGTCTACCAGTCTTCAACCACGTTCCAGATACTAGAATTATTTATTTGTAAACATATAAGTGCATCGGTATTTTCGAATTGTGCAATTCGATTCATGTAAGAAATTATTTGTGTTAAATAGTGTTTATGGAGTAAATCTAAACAAAGCCTTCGAATTTTCATCCTATGGTTGCAAAAGCCGTGAAAAAATCCTTCATTACAGTTATGGACATCGGGTTTCGAGCTTCTCTGCAGTGTGGAATTTGGGAGTTATGTTCATTTTTTTCTTCGATTATTAAGAGTCTTCATTACCTTCTAGGCTAATTTTTTTGCTGTTTTTCTAGCTTTACTTAAAAGATAATCGTTTTATCGAAAAGTGAAAAATAAGGAAGCATTATATTGCTGTCTTGTGTTTGGAATGAGAGAACAATTAGTTCTCACTATTTTGTAAACAGTAACTAGTCTAATAATATGTAAGTTAATAAATATTTTATTAAGCTAATTAATCTTCACAAAATAGTTAGAACTAATTGTTCTCTCATTCCAAACACAATGCATGGAAATATTTTTTTTTTTTTACACTTTCTCGATAAAACGATTAGTTTTCGAGAAAACTGAGAAAACAGAAAAAATGACCTCGAAGGTATTTAATATTCTTAACGCTTGAAGACCCCAGGAAATGAAAGTGCTTTCTCCATTTTTGGCAGTGGTTTCAAAGGCAGTGATATTTCACATTTATCGGAGCTGTACGATGATTGATATTTTTTACGGCGATCTAAAAGTTTTGACTAGTTTTCCGAAGATGTGTGGTAGTGGTGGGTCCAGAATTCTCGTGAGTACCGGGTGCAGACTAGAGACATTTTCTATATTTTCCCGTTAAGTGAATTTATTAAAGTATAAATTTATCATGTTTCTCCTTATCTTACCAAGTTTTATCATGGCCTATGATACCAGTATCTCCAAAAATTAATACTTCTAAATAAATTTGATCAAAGCTTTTGTGAGACAAATTGTTGAAATAATGCTTAAAAAATAATTCCTTGATGAGGGCGCCTCGCCTCCGCTTTCTGGATCCTCCACTTTGTGTGTGGGTATTCTATCTAGTAGCAGCGATGATAAAGTGAACATAAACTTAAACATCATGGAAGCTTTTCTGTAGCGAACCGGAAGTTGCACGTATAAATTAGTAAAGGAAATTTAATGTTACTTGATTTTGTTACATACAGTTTATACAGTATGAAAATGATTATGAACCACAAACATAGTTCACGAAAGGCAAGTAGAGTATTCACTGGGACAAATTGAAACTATTCGATTGTCTTGCGTATGTCTGAAAATCGCGCTACTTCATTGAATGTAATACAAGTAGCTGACCATCCTAACCGAAGATTTTCGAGGGTTTTCCCTTAGTCACACCAGACAAATGGTGGGATGGTATCATCAACTTAGACCCTGGCCGACACCTTCCCGCATCTTTCTGCTATCCCTGCCTGAGCCTTAGATGCCTAAAGGCTATAAATAAAATGAAGTTCAATTCAATTGATTGAAAGTATATATATATATATATATATATATATATATATATATATATATATATTTATTATTGTTTAATTATCTTTTAAAACAAACTTCCTAGTTATGAGTATAATTTATAACAAAAACTTATTTGTACTAAAACATCTAACATTGGCCTTTTCTCTTTCAGAAGTTGTCAACATGGAAAAATGGATATTCTTTACGGTTCTGGCCTTAGCTGCCGTCTCCTGTGGGTAAGAAAATTCAAAAGTATCATAGGATGAAAGCAGTTAGAATGTTTCTGTACTTTATATTACTTTATACATATATTTGATAGAAATTATATCAAGGTTTTGGCTTATTTTAAGCAACAAGTTTTAATATATTTTCAGAATTTGATCAAACGAAGTTTTTGATTTCTTGAGACAGAGTCGTAGTAGATGTAGGTTTTTTTAAAATGAAATTTCATTCTTTTAATTCCAGAGGATGCACGAAACTTTCAATGATTGTCATTTTCAATCTTTGTTCAATCCTTGTACGATTAATCATCTATGTCTAGCTATATAAACAATTACTTTGAAATCGTGTAATATTGTGAGTTGGTGGAAATTGTATTAACTCTCTTGTATCAGAGATAAGATACAAAACCTTACAATTATTTCATTTGCGCTACATTCAGTTAAATTTAAATTCGAGAAAAATAATCCGTAGACGTGTTCTATAGATACAATAACGACCAATAGAAAAGAAAAGGGTCTATAAATAACCAATACATTGTATTTTGAAGATAATATAGGAAGATGATTGTAAAGATCAAATTTATTCTCTAGATTGCGCCTGAAGCCCCTACAGTTAGTATTACGCACGTTTGAACAGTCACGAACTAAAGTAAATGGAGGTTGGAGTTATAAGAAATAGTATTTTTTTTCTCCAGAAGAATTGTTCCCCTGTAAGCCTAATAGTGAGACAACCAATATGACAGTACAAATATGCGCGAAAACATGGATTGTCAGGATAAGAAATAATAGGTTAGCATCGCTAAGAGAGTTCAAACACACACACAGAGAGAGAGAGAGAGAGAGAGAGAGAGAGATACAGAGAGAAAGCATGGAAGACGGGGAAAGAGCAGAGAAGAGAAAACAAGGAAAGAGGGAAAGAAAAATGGCGCAAGATATGAAAATAAATGACATTTTAACGCTTACGAACACACAGTCTGAGTCTCTCTCCCCCTGCCCCCTCTAGCTCTGTCTTGTGGTTGTTACCCTGTGCGGGATAAATCTCTGTCAGTACGTATCACGAACCTAATTTACTGCGCTTAATTCCTAGAAGGAAATATTTGAAATATCGCTCCATGCAGAGACCTTACGAATGAGAGTCTCAAACGCTGACCATTTAGCTACACAGACCATAACAAATGTGATGTTAAATCAGCTATTAAACTCACTACCCTCATCGGGTTATTTATCCTAGATTTCAGACTTATTTTCCAAAAAAGTAAATCCCACTTGCTGGCGGCGCGCTTATTCTCCAACCCCAACCAGTAAGAATAAATGGAAATTTATTAGAAATTCTGCGTTTAAAGTGCTTTTGGCAGAAGTGGGTGATGTAAACGGTTGAGGCTAAATTGTAAATACAGCGCCGAGAGCATCTGTTGTCAGCTGCCTAGCGTGGCGTTTTGGTAGAACGCTGGCTCCCGAAATAAGAAATCCGGGTTCGATCTCCGGCGAGCGGCCGAGATTTTTCTCTAAAAATATATTTTGAAAAGTTTTAATTTATTATTAATAATTGATTTTTTTTGCATTTTCAAGATTGTTTTGAAAAGTGCAATTTTGTAAAAAAAAAGAAAAAAGTTAGATCTTTTCTTCTTCTTGTCTTAAAAAATATTTTGGTTAAGTTCATATTTAATATTAATAATTGCTTTCTTCCATTTGTCGTAGATTGTATAAAATTAGTGACCATGGGTTAGGGTAGGTTAGGTAACGTCAGGTTCGGTTATGTATTTTTACATTTTCGATTCTTTCTTTCGAAATACATTTCTATCTGTTTGTGCGAACCTGACTTTACCTAACCTCCGCTAACCAATGGACCCTAAAAATGCAATTAGGTGTGAGGAAGGCGCAGGCCTCAGTGAGCGGTGGGCATACGCTAAAGCTCCCTTCGTACGCACGATGCTCCCTTGCACACCACGCGGGCCGGACCTGGTTTATATATATATTGTAATGGGATATGGATAAATAGGTCAGTAAGTTAAGCACACAAGTAAATAAACATTACATAAAGCTGACCAAGCATCCATAGAAAGCAGACGACAACAACCTCCAAGCGGCAAGTGTTGGAAGTTCTGAAGATACGCCCACAAATGAGGGTATAAAAAGGCCATTCAATCACCTTTGAAGGCATCACTTCTTCGATCCGAAAAGTGGTCACCTCTACCTGACTTGCACTGAAGTTAGGACTCTCACCTTACCTCCAACTTAGGTTGGTATACCTTTACCTGCTAATTCGCACTGGAGTTAGTGTCCCGTCTAGGAATATCTTCCTTTCCTAAACCTAAGTAAATCATTACAAGAGGTGATCCACTATAGTAGTAATTACAGAGCCCATGTTCGGGACGGTCAGATTATTATCTGTACAACAAATTGTAAATATCTAATATATAGGAACTTTATAATAAACTGGTGTCGGTAAAACGTATATAAGCATTGCTCTATTTATTCATCAAATAACCATTCTATTTAACGATCTACGGTCATAAGGTCTCTACCATGATTTCATATCGTATATGTTAAGATAGTGCTACCACGTCATATACGATCCCAACACTACCTATATTTCCACAAACAACAGGGTGTTACTGAAAGATCATTACGATATATATATATATACATGCTATCTTTCAGTAGCCTTTATTTGTATGCCAAAGCAATTATGAATAATAAATGTGAACATATAAAAATAAAGTTTGAAAGAAAAAGAAGACAAATCTTGTCTGAATTCGGAGCCTGTGACTATGACATCTCAGGCACGATGACTTATAACCTTGTTACTGTTTTCATCCTCAACTTTTGAGTGCGAGGTGTAAACATTTGTATGATGCCTTGTTGGTTAGTGGGCTATTGGTACGCTTCGTGTATGAATGTTTGTGTGTGATTTTAAATGAATTCTAAGAATATCTGTCGATACAGGTTTAAAGGGTATTTGAAATGGAACAAGTAAGTCCGTTTAGGGCAAACAATGTTTCAAAAAACTTCTGGAGCGTTGGTTAGAAATCGGGAAGTCCTGGGATCGATCCCAGTAGTCGACTCTTCTAACTGAAGTTTTCCAAGATTTTTCCTCACCCATACGAGGCAAACGCTGTGATGGTACCTTTATATATAAACCCTGGCCGTATAGCCAACACTCTCCCAACCCTATCCCGGCTTGGTCCTCAGATGCCTAAAGGCCTAAAAATAATTTGAAACAATTCCTTCCAGGATCCTTTTAACCCACCGTATCCCTGGCGATTTTTGTTTATTTGTGTTATGCGTAAACAACAAAAATCAATTCACACATTCAAAAATCATACACTGTAGATGTGAATATACGAGTATACTATACTGGGTGTCTAGAATATTAAGATACCCCCGCTCATTCTTCCTTGTCAGTTCTCGGTAGTAGAGAGTTGGCGTAGTGTTCGTGAGGTCTTGGGTTCGATTTCATCGGCAGACCATCCTGACTGAGGGGTTTTCAGGCTTTTCCTCAGTCACACCAAGCAAATGTCAGTATTGCACCATCAACATAGGCTCTGGCCGATACGTTTCCGAATGCTTTCCCCTTCTCTATCCCGTCCTGAGCCTTAGGTGCCTAAAGGCAATAAATAAAATTAAAATTCATTGTCAATTCAAAGTGAATAATGTTAATTACAGAACATATAGATTAAATCCAGTTTGAATATATCGTGGTAGAAGAAACTAACAAATAGAAGCAGAAATATTATTTGAAACATTTATAATTTAAAGACTTTATTATTTGAAACATAATTTAAAATGAAATTTAAAAAAATATAGACAATTTTTGTTTGCCAGATTCCAGCTCATTAACACACTTTTCTTTAAAAAATAAATAAATAAAATAAAGTGATCAGGATTCGAACTTGTGATCTTATGCACGAGAGACAGACTCGATATCCATCAGATCACTGAGGTTTGTTTGTTCTGATTATAATTACACAGTATTTATTGTAAACTATCGATCTTGTGCAGGGTCTGCCATGTCATAACGAAACAAATATGATATTTTCCATGTCAAAGCATTGCTGTTATAAACATAAGATAGAAAAAGTACGCGGAACAAATCAATACGTTTTAATTAAAAAACTAAAACATGTAAGAATTTCATCAACTAACAAACTTCTTGGTTTTATAGGACACGCTGAATTACATAAATAACAGTAACCTGGAAAGATCCAGCTATCTCGTTCCTCATTTGATCCTGCCAACCAACAAATACCTTCTACACAAAGTGAATTTTTAATTACCTACCCTGACTGTTTCCTATCCACCCCTGTTCCTACTACATCTACGATGTATGCATAGATATACTGGAACAGGGAATGAGAAAGAATCAGTGAACGTTGGTATTTAAAGACACACTTTCTGCAAACGGTAATTGGTTGGCTGGCAGGATCCAATGCGGAACGAGATAACTGGCTTGTTATAGGTTGCTGTTGTTTATGTAATTCAGCGTGTCCGATGAGGTCAAGAAGTTAGATAGTTGATGAACTCTTACACGTTTTTAGTGTTTTAATTAAATGGTATTGATTTGCTCCGCTTATTTTTTCCATCTTACATTTATAACAGCAATGCTTTGACATGGAAAATATCATATTTGTTTTGTTATGAGATCGCAGACCCGCACAAGATCGATAGTTTACAATAAATACTGTGTTATCATAATCAGAATAAACAAGTCTCGGTGGCCTGATGGATATCACATCTGCCTGTCGTGCGTAAGATCGCGAGTTCGAACTGTGATCACTTCATTTGAAAAAAAAGAAAAGTGTGTTAATGAGTTGTAACCTGGAAAACAAAGTTGTCTATTTTTTAAATTTAATTTTAAATTATGTTTCAAATAATAAAGTTTTTAAATTATAAATGTTTCAAATAACATTTCTGCTTCTATTTGTTAGTTTCTTCTACCACGAAATATTCAAATTGGATTTAATCTATACGTCCTGTAATTAACATTAGTCACTTTGAATTGACAACGTATTTTAATTTTATTTATTGTCTTTAGGCATCTAAGGCTCAGGACAGGATAGGGAAGTGGAAAGGATTCGGAAAGGTGTCGGCCAGAGCCTATGTGAAGGTGCAATCCTGACATTTGCCTGATGTGACTGAGGAAAGCCCTCAGTCAGAATGGTCAGCCGCTGGGATCGAACCCACGACCTCCCGAATGCTACGCCAACGCTTTACAACCGAGAACTGACAAGGAAGAATGAGCGGGGGTATCTTAATATTCTTGACACCCAGTATAGTATATTCGTAAATTCACATCTACTGTGTATGATTTTTGAATGTGTTAATTGATTTTTGTTGTTTACGCATAACACAGAATAAACAAAAATCGTCCGGGATGGGATAGGGTAAAAGGATCCTGGAAGGATTTATTTCAAATTATTTTAAGGCCTTTAGGCATGGTGATCAAGCCGGAATAGGGTTGGGAGAGCGTTGGCTAGACGGCCAGGGCCTATATATAGGTATCATCACAGCATTTGCCTGGTATGAGTGAGGAAGAATCTTGTAAAACCTCTGTTAGAAGAGGCGACTTTCTGATTTCTAACCAACGCTCTAGGTGTTTGAGACATTGTTTACACTAAGCGGGCATTACTTGTTCTATTTGATATACCTTATGAACCTGTATCTACTGATATTTTTAGAATTCAATTAAAATCACATACAAACATTAATGCACAACACGTACCACTAACTAGGAACACTCTCCAGATCATAATCTGGCACAAGCGCAATTTTGCGCGCAATTGATGGATACTAACCAACAAGGCATCATACAAATGATTACAGCCCGCACTCAAAAGTTGAACATTAAAATAGTAACAAGGTTGGATGTCACCGTGCCTGCGACGTCATAGTAACAGGCTCCGACCCCATCCACTATAAATACAACGATCAAACCAGTATTTGCTACGTACTAACTTGGTGCAGCGGTAAGACGTTGGCTTCCTGCAGAACAAACCCAAGATTTTTCTTCTTTTTCTTTCAAACTTTATTTTTATATGTTCACATTTATTTTTCATAATTGCTTTGGCATACAAATAAAGTCTACTGAAAGCTAGCAGCTATATACATAAACCAGGTCTGGCCCGCGTGGTGTGCAAGGGATCACGTTGCGCCCGAAAGGAGCTGGGTGGCGTGAACATCAGGGGGGCGCAACCCCCAGTTAGTGGTGTGCATATGCAATGTAGCACTTTTGCATATGCCCAACGCTAACCGAGGCCTGCGCCCCCATGAGTTGCATTCTAGGTACCATGGGTTAGCGGAGGTTAGGTAAATTCAGGTTCTAGCAAACAGATAGAAATGTATTTTGAAAGAAAAAACGAAAATGTAAAGATACATAACCGAACCTGACGTTACCTAACCTACCCTTACCCATGGTCACTAATTTTATGTAGTATACGGAAAATGGAAGAAAGCAATTACTAATGATAAATATGAACTTTCAAAATATTTTTTAAGACAAGAAGAAAATATATTACTTTTTTTTAAACAAAAATGCAGTTTTCAAAAAATCTTGAAAATGCAAGGAAGGAATTATTAATAATAAATTAAATTATACCTTTTAAATTATATTTTTAAAGAAAAATGTAGGCCACTCGCCGGAGATCGAACCCGGATTTCTTATTTCGCGAGCCAGTGTTCTACCAGTACGCCATGCTAGACATAACAGATGCTCTCTGCGCTGTATTTATCCCCTCTGGATCGAGCGACATTCCAAATATTTCTTTCTAGGAATTAAGCGCAGTAAATTATGTTCGTGATACGTACTAACAGAGATTTATCCCGCTCAGGGAGAAAACCACAAGTCAGAGCTAAAGGGTGGCAGGGGGAGAGAGACACAGACTATGTGTTCATAAGCGTTAAAATGTAATTTATTTCCATGTCTTGCGCCATTTTTCTTTCCCTCTTTCGTTTTTTTCACTTTTCTGTTCTTTCGCTCTTTCCCCGTTTTCCATGTTCTCTCTCTCTCTCTTTGTTTGTGTTTGAACAAGACAAGAAACGGATTTCTGTCAACTCTCTCGTGGTTCTCTAAGCGATGCTCACCTAT